>ML782173.1:903025-923692 GCA_009831015.1 Picea engelmannii
ATTAAATATAAAAAAATTGGTTGGGGGGGGGGGGGCTTTTCTTCTACTTATTTAAGAAACATAAAGGGGAAATGTTGTGGCCACAATAGGTACATTATCCATTGTTTCATACGAAGTGTTTACATTTAATGTATTGGGCATTTAGGTAAAGATCACAGGTTGAAGTCAGATAATGAATCATGATGCTTGGAAGTTATGCTTTTTTGCCTTGTTTCACCTTGCTGGCCATCATATGTGTTCTAGTCAAATGTTGTCACTCTTGGGAAAAAAGGAAGCTATTGGGAGGCCTTGATAGGGGTAAGGTACATATACTTTTACATACTTAACACTCTCCATCTATTTTCCTCCCGTTTCCCTATATTTTGGGAGTGGTTGTTACATGTATCCCAAAAAGGTTTGTACTTCATTATCTTGTGAGAAGAAGGGGCTTGCATTCCCAAGGTTGATCCAACTGTAAAAAAATAATGGAAAGAGCATGTTATAAATTTAAAATGCAATAGAATAATAAAGGGATATAAATGATAAATCAAAAGCCAAGTTAGCTTGAGCTCTAACCCCTCACTATGAAGCCATCACCCCAAGTCCTAATGCACTGAATGCATATCTAAAGAAAGGAATTAATTGAATTATCCCAATGCAATAAATGCATAAACCTGGAAAGGGGCCTGCAAAGAAAATTAATGAATATCAAAAGGCAAGATAAGGGATGGAAAGAAACAATGTCGATGAAAGGGTAACACAATGCATGAAGTGTTCCCTCTACAAAGGCACTCATGGAAATGAACATCACACATGACCTTGCATGTCAATGACACCATGGCCATGAAGTAAACCCCAGATCATACCATTCACTCCCACTTACACTTTGATGTGTTTCTCAGGAAATAATCTTCTACTTGGGTACTGGAACACATAATAGGGTTCTATGATGGTCCTCCCATACTTGGAAAATTGCATAAAGTCATAATTTAGTGTGAAGTTTGAAGAAGATACCTAATGTGAACTACTTATGTGGCTTTTGCATTAAGATGTAACTCATGTTTTATGATTCCAATGACTCGTGTATCCATGATGGTTGGTCTCACTTGATTCACTGAGCCCATGATTGATGGTGATGCACCCTTTGACATGGTCCTTTAGAGGGCATTAGTGATGCTCCCCCTGCTCTTCATGGAGGGCATTGGAGTCTTGATGATGAGTGTTGTACCTTGTGATGACTTGGCATGCTTCTTGACACCCTTCGACACACCTTAAACCTTGGATTTTGCACCTGGGAGCTAGGACGTTGCACTATGAATTTGATGTCTCACTTGGAGAGAGTAGGGATCTTGATGTGTCGCAAAATTACCATCTTTCGACATCTTTTTTTTTTCCTTCTTTTTAATCCCTTTACATTTAACCGTAACCCTATATTATCCCATTTTAATGCTCATATGTGAGATCTAGGCTCAATGTGTTTTCCGTTGAATTTCTTAGTATTTCATTGGATTTATGATTAACAATAGGGGAAGTAGTGTATTTCGTATTTACTTTTGAAGTGATGGCTCATGTATGGACAAGTTGTTACGGGATATTTTTTTAAGGTTCACATGCTATGAACCCTTGAACCATGGTTGTTTCACATCCATTTAAGTCACTTTTTCTAGTTTCTACAGTTGTGGGGGTCTCATGAGTTCAAGCAGTTGCTACAGAACTAGTGATGTCACCATAGAACACAGGCTACTAAATATTTCAGCCATCAAGTTCCAATTCCAAGCATACAAATTTATGGAATTCCAATCATCTTGGGTATGAATGTGGTTATCATGGGCATTACATATCCATATCATCATACATAAGTTGTGGAGAGATACCAATAGCACATCAAAATATTATAACTAAAGATGCCATGAATTTGAAGACCCAACATATAGCACTCAACAATTAGATATTTAAAGAAACCAGTTAAGGAAAGATGCCATGAAAATTCTAAAATCTTTTTGGAAAATACAAGTCAAGAGGATTAATTGATACAACCACCAAATTCATCATTTCCACTTGGAAAAGGTTTTTATTGCCAACAGAGCATTCCACGGCCAATGGAATTTGCACATTTAAATCAAAATGTTGGTATTGAAACAACTGGTATATATTTATTCCTAGAGTGATCAACGAGTATCTTGTAGGATAACAACTCATAATTGTTTCATCAACTATCATTGTGTGAACAAAACATGGTGCACCCATTCCTCATTGTCTAAATCAGCAAGTGGATTAGTTATTATTGTGTGCATATGCAATCACTTATGGATCACAACACTCCACATTTCAGTTTGTAACTAACAACAAAACCTCCCAGGAATAAAGGAAAGTTATTTTTTTTTATTTTTGAGTATAAAAGATATCCTCTCGCACTATAAAAACAAATCACGCTCATTTCTAAAGGGGGGCAAGAGTTGTTGGTGGTGTTGTAATATTTTTCTATCAATAACATAAATGATCAATGTAGTTCTCTTGTGTATGGTCATTCGATAATTCGTGTGTCGGGAACATAGACCGAACCCTTGGAGGGGGACTCACTCCAAGGTAAGATATTGTGTATTCCCTCTATATGTATGTACTAGGTGCATGTTGTAGCTTCAATGTTTATGATCATGTTGTTTATGTTAATTTCTTCTTTGGTAATTATTTCTTGTAGAATGTTTTATTGAAAAAATAGGTTATTGCAGAGTTATTATTACTCTTGAGTGTCGGTTTAGTGAAATAGAGATAAATGTTGGTAGCATAGGAAGAGTCCTTAATGAATTCAGCATTAGGGGCGCCAATTACTAAGCATGGAATCAATATTAATAGAGTTTTTTAATGATGAGTGAATGCTTCCAATTTTGGTTTGGGTTTGGGTTAATATCGAATTCTTTGACTTCCATTTCCTAAAGCAAAAGTAGAACTAGTAAATAGAGCATATAATTCATGATCAGTAAATACAAAACCTTCTCCTTTGTATACTATACCAAGTGCCTCGCAATCTTAGATGACCCCGAGTTGATAAATTAAATTATTGAGTGATTGATCGTATCCCCAACAATAGGAAGATAAAAAAAACATTGTGAGATCCCCTTCTTGGCATTGTACCCCCTTGAGGAAATTGATGTTTGGCTTGATGATGTGGCCTTTGATTATTATAGTACACCTCTTTAGAGTGGTCATGGAGCCCTTTCCCTTCATGATTTCATGATTTTGATCTTGAACATTGCACATGTGGTGGGGCATTGCACTTGAGGATCATGTGACACTTTCTTGAGCCTACCTATCACCTTGGATGATGAGTTGGCTCCTTTTTTATGAGGATATGCAACCTCCTGAAGATTCATTGACTTTTGATGATACTTTTTTCATTTTGGGGAGAGATATAACCATTGGATCCTTTGCACCCCATTTGGATACGAAGTCACCCTTCATGAGGCTTCTACACTCACACCTGTGGCATTTTTAAAGGACGTTTTCATGATTTTGCATTGTATCTTTTTGTTAGAGGCATCTTTGGGGGTTGTCCTAGACCTATCCATCTTGTATCATGGATCTATTATGTTTTTAGAGGATTTTAGTGGATATTAGATCAATAAGGTCAACAGCCTGGTTTCCTCATATAAATAAAGGAAGTGCTCCCTCATTTATTCAACATTGCTACTTGTGGAGGATTACTACTACTTGTCTCTTATATATTTCTCTTTTGTCTATGGATGACTAACTAATGTGACTTCTTGTAGAGATGATCCTTTGATGATTTTTCAAGTTTTTATGGATGATTTCATGGTTAGGGTTTCATGTATGAGCATTGGTTTACCTAGTACGTGACCTTTCTAAGTCTTTGTTGATTTATTTATGAATATATTGAGTGTGAATGTTCTTATCAGAGTGGTGATAGTGCATTTCCCTTGTATTTTATTGAATAGACCTTATATTTTAAAGCCTAGGAAGGTTTGTAGTGGACTTCCTTCCCTTGATATCATTTGTTTTAAATCTTGTTAAAGGACATAGGACTATTTCTAGGGTTTGTAGTGCACTACCCTAGTTGTTTTCCTATAGGATAAATTTCTAAGGTTTGTATTGGAATACCTTAGGGTTTATCCAAAATCCACCCTTGATATCATCTTCTAAAGATTGATAAAGGACATAGAATGGATTTCTAGGGTTTTTAGTGGACTACCTTAGTTTCCTTTCTATAGGATAGATTCCTAGGGTTTGTAGTGGACTACTCTAGAGTTGTATCCAAGGTCCTTCTTTCACCTTCACCTTCAATAAATTTCATAGTTTGACTCCATGTTCCCAAGAGGAATAAACAACACTAGTCTTAACTCCTTGTATTAAGTCTTAAAACTTTAATTCCCCTTTTATTTTATTGTTCTAGGGTTTGCAATAATTCTACCTTGATTTTCAACCATAGTTATGCTTGATGTCTAGGGTTTGATTGGAATCTTTTACCTTGAAGTGTGTCTTATCATCATTTATTTCATTGTCGATTTAATTTTCAACCCTCTAGGTATTTAAGTCTTACATGGTTAAGGATGTTATATTCTCTTATCATTTTAGTAAGTAGTTGTTTGCAAAGCCCTAGTTTAACTTGTATTTTTTCAGCCCTAATTTCATTGCATGCTTAACTTGTTTACAGGGCCAATTTATTGATGTTGTTATAACTTGATATATAGCTGAAAACCATCATATTTTGCACAATTTTTTCAAGAGCAGTAGATTTTCCTTTGATTTGTAGTGTTTGGGGTACCTTCTTGACCTATTCTAACTTGCTAAATATCATTAATTGTCTTGGATACTTCACATATACAAATATGGAAATTGCTTCATTAAACCACATTATACTTACCTTGAAACCATTGATCTAATGGAGGTGTGTTTGAGTAACCAATATAGGAGGTCGTAGACTTGATCCCATCTTGCTATAGGATTCCTTGAGATTTCTAGGGAAGTCTCCCTTTTTTTGGATCTCATCCTTCACTAAAACAAGAGAAGTGATTGCTAAGGGTCCAGTGGTAACACGATGTTACACTTATCTAAGCCCCTATAAAAGGCTTTGCACAAAGTTTCTAGATATTGTGACAACATTTGGCATCATTCCAAGGATAATTAAGTTATTCTCCTTGGAAATCCAAAGTCTATGATTCAACCAAATTTTTATGAGCCTGCATCAAATCCTTGTCTATTGTGCTCATATATCAACTCCACGTCAATAGAACCCAAGTGTTGAAATCCTATACCAAATAGAATATTTACTAATCCTACCAAGGTCTATAAAAGGAGACCTCCTCATAACCCTCCGGTAGTAAAGTCCTTGTTTGGTCAAAGACTTGTTTAATACCCAATGGATTTACCACAATGATTTTGTAATGCTTTCAAGCCTTTAGACATGTCCGGAATCTGAGGATACGCTCATGATATTCCTGAGAAGTTTGATAAATGGTTGCCTAGGTTTCTTGGTAACAATGTCATCATCGTTGAAGAGCATGTGGATTTGTTTTGCACATGTTTTTGACTTCATCCACTCAATAATGATGATTAGGATGTAGTCGTGAAGCTTTTTGTTGCCTCTCTAGTGGAAAATGTAAGAAAGTGGTACAATAACCTTTCAGATAAGAGTATTAATACCTAGAAATATTTTCATGATACATTTATGAGTAAGGGGGGAACCAAAAGAGATGGTAGATTGTTGTTGGCACAATTTAATGAGATGAGAAAGAAGGAGAATGAATTAGTAAAGGAATTTGACACAATGTTTGATAATTTACTAAAACAAATTCCTAATGACATTAGTCCAAAGAATGGATCCTCCCTTCTCCAATATACAAATGCCTTTGAGGGGAAATTTGGATTCATGCATAGGAAAAAATCCCCAAAAACTCTTGTAGAATCACAAGAGTATGCTACTAAGATTGAGGAAAAAATCTTGGCTTCTAAGGTAGAAAATTTTCATGCTCCTCATCCCAAATCTAATACCAAGCCCAGAACTATGAATAATATTGAGCTTACCCAAGACTTTGTAATGATTTTATCCCAAATGCTTGATCAAAGGACAACTAATATCTTGCAAACTCAAACTCTCCTCATGAACAAAGTTAATGACCTTGAGAGGGCTCAACTACAAATGTTTCCTCCCAAACCTAAATACAACAATAATCGACATCAAAGAGAAAACTAGGGATGGAAGCCTAGGCCCCCTAATGAGAAAAGAGCCCATAATACCCTTGCACCAATTGATATGATTAATCAAGAAGTTATCCCTTGGTATTTTCCTTGTAGTGATTCACATTGGGAATATGAGTGTCCTAGACTTCATGATAATGATAATAATGATGACTCTTAACAGTTGTGAATGCATGAACTATATTGAAAATTTGGAAACCATTTATACCATATCATCCCAATAATTTTATAATGTCACTTTGGAAGAACTTGAACAAAGTAAACAAGAGGCTTTTAGGATGGCTAGATTAGAAATTTTGAATGAAATGGATGAGAAATATCGGAAAAATATTAGAAATAAAGAGTACTTGCAATATTCTAGAAGAAATAAAGAACCTGAGACTTCTACTAGTGATGCCAAACCTCCTCATAAATGGAGAAGATACCCTTTTCCATTGGATACTAATGTTTCTCCTCTACCAACTTTGCACAAGAATGATGATATAGATTTGAATATTGATATGACTAGTGTTTTCATAAATATTGATATACATGTCCCTCTTCTTGAAATAATGAAGATTCCTTATCTAAGGGATAAGGTCAAGAAATCACCAAAGTATACAAGATGAATATGAGGATCCTCATGTATTATTACAAGCTATGCATTATGACCATACAAATGAAATACATACACCCTTTTTCATCTCTTTGGTAGTAAATAACTTCTTGCTTCACAATCGTATTCTTGATTCCAAGGCTTCTGTCAATGTGATGTCTTTAAAGGTCATGGATCAATTGGGTTTGCAAATTACAAGGCCTTGTAGGAATGTATGCAAGATTGATTCCAAAGCAATAAAAGTGTGTGGCCTGATTAAGGATCATACGGTTTACTTGGCTTCTTATCCTAGCATTTCTATCTTGATGGATGTCGTAGTAATTGATGTGCTTGATGCTTGGAGAATGTTGTTGTCTATAAAGTGGATTGGGACTTTGGGTGGTAGTCTCCAAATGGATATATCCTATGAAACCATATTTATTGGAGATGGAATCTATGCCACTCTATATATCCAACTTGTGGTTAGAAACTAAGTAGAAGACTGTAATGTTCCTCTGACTGAAGATGATTTGAGTGAGGATGAATTTGAGGAACTAGAGATATGTGAAAAATTAAATGGATAAGATCATTATGGTAGACATTATGAAACGTGTGAAGAACTAGTCACTCATTCTCCCAATCTTAATTTTTCTCAAGACTTAGATATACTTTATTTTTCATTTGAAGATAGTATTGATGATGTTTTCTCACCTGAGAATTCCCTGGAACGACCTATGAATAAATTAAATTACACAAAACCAAAATGGAAAACCTTGGCCACACTTTTCACCAAATACTTGTGAATACACAAGGATAACCAACTTGTCAATCTATTGCTCAAAATATATTTTGAATTTTGATCGTCAAATTAATCATGGAGAGAATTTTGTGAAGAAAATAATTGATCACAACATGAATAGGGGTGAACCTAGAGGGAACTATTTTGATCATACAAGAATAGATCGAGGTAGAACCAAAGGAAAATCTGATCATATAGTAGGATAGTTTGAAAGAGGAAGCCTAGTACTTGTGTGGGACAAGAGAAAAAGGAAGCCAAGTATGAAAAATAAGTTTGATAGTTTGTGTCTTGACCCCTACAAGATTGAGAAGAAGTATGGAACTAATTCCTTCTATTTGACCACACCTAAGGGAAATAAGCTACCATTTCCTATTAATGGATCCCTTCTCAAACCCTATTATGTAGAAGGAACATGACTTCTCTAGTTTAGAGTAGTATAGTGTTAGGTCATGTTGTGTGCTTGCATATTGATTGTACATTATTTTATTGATGTTGCATATTGATTGATATTATTCTTTCATGATAGCTTAGCTTATACATGTTATAAATAAAAATTATATTAATGAAAATGAAAATATTTTTCTTGCATTTATTTTATATTTTTCATATACTAGGGTGAATTGTATCCCGTTGATGTTTTGTTACTAGTAGTTTTATGTTAGAATGTAGCAAGAAAGTTTTAGAGTGATGTAAAAGTATAGGTATTGGAGTACCAAAGATGTTGAGGTTCTCATGCGCTCTATGGTAAGCACATATCCCCATGTTGGAGCCAAATGTTAACCCCTCTCACCTACGGGTAACTAGTGGAGATCATTTTTCATGATCCACATTGTATACAATGATCCCAGAGATGATGACCAACATTCTCTACAGATAACATCCCCTTGTATGCCTCTTCCTCATCATTGCTCAGCTCATTCACTTGATCAACAGACTCACCACATGATGGTGGTTCCACACACATGAGGTACACTATCCATTGCTTCATATGAAGTGTTTACATTTAATATATTGGGAATTTAGGTAAGGATCATGGGTTGAAGTCAGATAATGAATCATGATGCTTATAAGTTATGATTTTTTTCCTTGTTTCACTTTGGTGGCCATCATATGTGTTCTAGTCAAGTGTTGTCACTCTTGGGAAAAATGTTTACTATTGGGAGGCCTTGATAAGGGTAACATACATGTACCTTCCCATACTTAACACTTTCCATATATTTTCCTCTCGTTGTCCCATATTTTGGGAGTGGTTGTTACATGTATCCAAAAAAGGTTCATACTTCACTCTCTTATGAGAATAATGGGCTTGAATGTTTGAGGTTGATGCAGATGTAAAAATAATAATGGAAAGAGAATGTTATAAATTCAAAATGAAAAATGAAATAATAAATGGATATAAATGACAATTCAAAATCCAAGTTAACTTGATCTCTATCCGCTCGCTATGATGCCATCATCCCAAGTCCTAATGCATTGAATTCATATCTAAAGAAATGACTTGATTGAATTATCTTAATGCAATAAATGCATAAACCTGAAAAGGGGATTGCAAAGAAAATTAATGAATATCAAAAGGCAAGATAAAAGGTGGAAATAAATAGTGTCGAGGAAAGGGTAACGCAATGCATTAAGCAAATCCTCTACAAAAGTGCCAATGTAAATAAACATCACACATGGCCTTGTGTGTAAATGACACCATGACCATGAAGTAAACCCCTGATCATACCATTCACTCACACTTACACTTTGATGGTTTTCTCGGGAAATACTCCTCTACTTGGGTATTGGTACACCTAATAGGGTTATATGATGGTCCTCCCATACTTAAACTTGGATAATTGCATAAATTCATATGCTAGTGTGAAGTTTGAGGAAGATACCTAATATAAACTACTTACGTGGATTTTTCATTAAGTTGTAACTCACTTTTTATGATTCTAATGACTCTTGTATCCACGATGATTGGTATCACTTGATTCATTGAGCCCATGCTTGATGGTGATGTGCCCTTTAACATGGTCCTTTAGAGTATGTTGGTGATGCTCCCCCTACACTTCATGGAGGGATTTGGAGACTTGATGATGATCATTGGACCTTGTGATGACTTAGAATTCCTCTTGACTCACTTCAACACACCTTACACCTTAGACGTTGCACCTGAGAGCTAGGGCATTGCACCATGAGCTTGACGTGTCACTTGGAGAGAGTAGGGAACCACTTCATGACATTCTACCCCCTTGAGGAAATTAAGGTTTGGCTTAATGATGTAGCCTTTGATGATAATAGTACACATGTTTGGAGAGATCATGGAGACCTTTCTCTTGATGACATCATGATTTTGACCTTGGAAATTACACATGTGATGGGACATTTCACTTGAGGATGATTTGGCATTTGCTTGAGTCAACCTAACACCTTGAATGATGAGTCGACACCTTTTTTATGAGGAGTTGTGACCTTCTTGATGAGGAGGCATGGATTTTGAGGATACTTTGCACCTTTTGGGGAGAGACATGATTTTTAGACCCTTTGTACCCCATTTGGAGATGCCATCACCCTTCATGAGGATTCTACACTCACACATTTGGAATTTTAGAGGATGTTTTCATGATTTTGTATTGTATCTATGTGTTAGAAGAATATTTGGGGGTCGACCTAGACCTATCCACCTTATATCATGGTGTAAGACCCTTGTTTCCCCCAGTCTATAAATATAATTATTATATTGACCAAAACTATAGAGAGGGCTAGTAAGTGATCATTGAAAGACGATGGACCTTTGGTAAATTATGTAATGTACATATTTGGTTATTAATGCAACATGGATATGTTGAACTACAATTGAAGGGATGTCCCTCATAGGTTACGATGTCATGAGAGGAATGGTGCAAGAGGAAGATTTTACTAGTTGAAATGACTGTGCCAGGTAGTACCCTATTAATTTAAAAGAAAATGCAGACCCTAAACTATCATTAGCCCAGAAAATTGATTACCATTCAAGCTAGTAGTTAGGTAGTCTACTTTGAGAATCAATGAAGGATGGGAAGAATCATCCATCGAGAAGCTTATGACACGACCCGCGAGGTCTTGGGGAAGAATACACGAAAAGAAAGGGACAGATGACAATAAGAGGGGGGAAGAGAGACAAACATACACATGGTTGGGGAAAGCTTGATCACTGGAGCGGAGAGAAGGAGAACTCTCTGGTGTGAGGAAAAGGGAAACAAAAATGCAAAAGTAATATATGATCCCTGGAAAACTTGTTGAAAAACCATCTATCCTCTCGTGGCATCATATCTTGTCTCGGGGTGGTTGGATGTAGCAATTCTTAGTGAAAACTTGCCTATGGTTAGGTTGAGAGTGGCACACCCTTCAGTAGTTTCTAGCATCTTCTAAATTTTAGATAAGTAACTTAGTTATCTCTATGTATTGTTTGGAAAATATAAATGGTTGAATGGTCAGTATGGCAATTATGGATATGAATACCTAACTTGTGAGCTTGATTGTGTATTTATAAAGATGGACTCATGTTTGAATGGATTATATCTCTACATGTAAAGTCTTGTGTCCTTTATTTCAAATAGTCTTTGTCTTTAGTAAAATAGTTGCAAGTACTTTCCTGTGATAATCTTGTGTAATGTGTAAATATAGAAGGGTACATAGTCATTTGAGTATAAAATATCTCAGATCCCTATTATGTTTAAGTCGAGAAATGAACCCATGTGCCTATTTATTATATATGCCATGGTGACCTTTTATATTTACATAAATGTATGCACCTGTGTAACGCAACATTGGGATCCCTGCAACAAAGGAACCTCACGGGATAAGTTGAAACAAAAGCACCATGGATAGGAAATGGATTACCTTGGACCCATGTGAGAGCTCTCGAAAAAAACTCAAAAGTATTAAAAAATAATGGACAAAAACCCTCGTTAATTATGTCTAAGTCCTAGCCCGGATTGTTAAGCCTGAGAAAAACCCTTGTTTTTTCTCGAGGATCGTGACCGCCAATTTGGCATGGCAGTTACATATGGACTCTTTATTGGTGTAAGGGGAAGGATTAAATATTGATCATCGATATGGTGAGATAATAGATCCTTACCATCCATTGTAGGGTTCCATTCAGGGTAAAACATGGAGGCAAGCTCTGACGGGGAGACTCTAAGGTGAGATCTGGACCCTTGATCGGAGTAAGGGAAGAATTGATTTGAGTTTTTAGATTGTGGTAAAGGCACAACAATCTCCTTGGCGAGTGATAAATCCTTATTCCACCTTGGATGGATCCTAGCCATCGATTTGGCACGGTGACAAGATCCAATCGTTGATCGACGCAGAGGCAAGACATGGGGTAGGCCAGGTCTCATCCATTGATCTAGTGAGAAAAAATTATCCTAGCCATTCTTCAGAGGACATTGTTCAAAGTCATTTGTGGACCTAGAGGAGATGCATTCTGAAGGAGAGAGTCCGATGGATGACCAGGACTATAGATTAGCTAAAGGAAGATCATATCCTAGCCTTGATTTGAGTTATAAGCTTGCGAAATGAGGAGGACCGTATGCCCAACGATGACAATTCAAATGGAAATAGGTACACGTGGCTTATTGATATTGGTCCATGTGTCACGTGGGAATTGTGTGATGAGTCAAGAAGAATAAATTTTTTAGGCAAGACCTTGTGTTGGATTATGAGTGCTAGTGTCACACCAGGTGGCGGGGCCATGAGTCAGGATAGGTGGCAACCAATGTGTACAAAGGTGGAACCATGTTAATTTGTAACTTGTAGGATAGGACAAGTTTGAGCCTCGTCGGTTTCATACCTAAGGACATGTGTCTTAATCCTTGTCGTTGGATCTCAAGTGAAGAGATCATGACCATTCATTACAGGGTGTTATTCAGATTGAGTTACGAAGATACACTTTGATGGAGGAATTATGAAAGGAGATCTGAATCGTTGATATATTGAAATCAAAGGAGCTCTGATATGAAATCATGATCGTTGATCTGTCAAGATCAAGGGAGCTCTGAGATGAAATCATGACCTTTGATCTACAAGGATTGGGGGAGCTCTAAGAGGAGATCTGAACTGTCGATCTGTCAATATCAGAGGGACTCAGTGGGAAATCTAGGAAATTGATATTTATTTAAGGGCTCAAGAGGATGTCATGGATGGTGCCACGTGTGGAGCATAGAAGGTGCCACATTTCAAGCATATAAGGTGCCATGTGACATAGTGATCTGGCACCCGTAAGTGAGATTCCGTGGGAACTATGAATACTGTGTGTCAGGTGGTGATGGTGCCATGTGTCATGAAGATATGGTGTCACATGTTAGGAGGATTTGACACATGTAGGTGAAAATCCAAGAAGATCTGGGTTGTTTGTCAAAATTGGAAAGGTTAGCAAGGTAGTCGACGATGATGAAGGCATTGATGATGCAACAAGAGTTGTTGATCGGTTGGAGTTTGGAGTTAATATCCACCATTGATTTTTTATGAACCCTTTATAGGAGATATAATGGGTGATGACATTACGAGTGATGTGGCATGCTAGCGCAACAACCAAATGGTTCCTGGGGTGACATGTGTCACCTATTTATCAGTCAGAGGAACCAGAATGGTCCCGAAGGGTAAATAAGCCCTTAAGGTCTGGGATCACAATCTAGACCATTGGATTTCCCCACTCGAGAGATATCATCCATACATTGACAGAGTGCCTACAAGGGTCTAGAGAGAATGATATGGGTCGAGGGACTGTTGAGAACCGTCGATATCATCAAGGATGTGGTGACAATGAGATTTGGACCATCGTTTTTAGATGTATCATCAGTGAAATATGAAAGGCTGGCATGGTTGAGTGCTTTCCAATAATTTCGATGATGATAAAGGTATTAGAGAAACAACGAAAGTCGTTGATTGGTGTAAGAACGTGTTGAGGTGACAACCGTCGATCTATGGTAGGTCCCACGCGATCAACGTAAGAGTTGGTTAGGATGGGAAATAACCTCCTTGCTAGTTGGGATCGCTGACACAATCAGATTCATAGGATGCTCGACTCGAGGATTGTTGGATCGGGAATAGTTCTAATATGAGATCGTCATCAGAACTCTTATCATTAGGGTGTTTGAGGCTTCAGGGGAGTAAAACCCCGACGACGATGAAAATGGGTCCAGGGATTGAGAGGTGAACTTAATGTTCCCAATGGCAGATGCCACATTGGATGGAAAGAATATTAAGAGGCCACATGGATTCCATGGGGAAGTGAGGTGGCCTTGTGCCAATGGAGGCCCGAGAACTTTGGAAAGCCATAACATTTGACTCCGAGGTCGGTTTTGGGAAAATTTATATCTAGTGGAAAGCTCTTGAAGAGCCGGAAACGTTGTGGCCCTCGAGAATAGGTCTCTATATGTCTAAGAAGAAGATAAATTTTAATACCCAATCCCTTAAAAGGTACTTAGGGGGGTGGATTTCTTACAAAGTGGTATCAGAGAAAGAAACAATACTTGACCTGCTTGGTCTCATGAAAGAATCAGATAAACTTTCTTAGAGAAATTTTAAGGGGGAGGGCACCCTACCCTAGCCTATTCATAAGAGTCTATTAGAACCTTACTACTAAATAGAGGATTGTGACTTTCTTCTATTTTTACATGTTTTAAACCTAAACTGAATGATGTTGTTATATGCTAAATAATAAAGTTGATTTCATCTTATAGAATTTTATTTTATACGTTGTCCATGATTTAATGGATAAGTAACTAACAAAAAATGTTGATTATCAACACTTAACCAGTGAGTGGATTTCTAGGAAAGGCTATAAGAGAAAGGATGGTGACATATCATGATATGGGATAAGGCTCCCACAAAAGAGAATAAGAGTCTGATGAAAAGATAGTGGTATTAACCCCTCCAAATATAACTATACGGTGAGAAGTCTCATGGAAGATCTACAAAGCTTTAAGGTCGATAATGAGAGGCTTATGAAAGAGAAATAAAAGAAAACTGAAATGAATGTGGTCTTGCTGCAAAGTCTGTCGAATATACATAGACAATTGTAGCATGGGCCAACATATAGTAATGTGGACAAACATCATCCTGAGAAAATATAGATTCCACCTAAGATACAAAGGCATGGTCCAGAAAGTAGAAATGCAAGAAGAAACACTCCCAAGAAGGCCCTACATGGAGCCAACAGGCATGCCAAATTCAAAGACTCATATAAATAATCCTCTAGTGAAGAAGTGGAAATATCGAAGGAACTATCCAACAGTGAGACTAGTTCACATGCTCAGAGGAGGAGAATGAGGAGAAATCACTCCAAGGGCGGTGACCCTGAAGAGTTTAAGAAAGCCAAGCCACCCAATTTTGATGGGGAAATAAAAAAGGGTGGAGAAGAAGAATATCGGATACTTGGTCTGAAAACGTACTTCAAAGTTCGTGACTACTATGAAAACTTGAAGGCTTAAATAGCTATATTCAACTTGAATGGAAAGGCCTATATCTGGTGGGAGGACCTTAGAAATGTAAAGGGAATCCATGAGAAGGAGTTGTCTTTATGTAAATTTGAGAAATACTTCAAGAAGAAGTACATGTCTGAAATTAAGTATGTTGAAAAGACTAAGGATTTTTATGAACTCAAACTAGGCCAACTCACCATAGATGAATATATCAACAAGTTTCTAGAGTTGTTGAGGTATGTGCCCTATATAAAGGAAGAAAAGGAGAAGATGAAAAAATTCATTAGTGAGATGCATCCATCCTTCCGGAGCAAAATTGAGTTTGATGAACATAAGAACTTGGAAGATTCAATTTGGAAGATTCAACCAAAAGGCATACTATCCCAAGGACTGGAAGAAGAAAGGTAAAATGGGATTTAAGAAGAAGGAGGTTAAACCCTCAAATTTTAAGAATTATGGAAAGAGTTCTAAGATGTCTTTCCCACTAAAATTTTGAATCAGAAAAATTTCCATCTCAGAGTGGAAATAAAACTTTTGGATCAGACCTAGGAAGGACTGATAATACAAAGAGAGAGCCATTGAAATGGTGGGGATGTGGAGGAGAACATATGTTGAGGGACTACCCTCATAGGAAGAAAAACAATAGGAGAGTCTACAACATCCAGGAGGATACCACAGTTAATAATGTGGCCAGAAGCATACCACATATTCATGCAGCCTTGGATAATAGACAAGCAGACCACCAAGCCTAAATGGTGGAAATTGAAGGTATGATTACCAACCATCTTTTCTCTATTCTGATTGACCAAGGTTCTAATTTGAGTTATTTTCCCCCTCAAACTGTTGAGAAATGTAAATTAAAGTAAGTGAAACATTCTAAACCATGGCTGGTACAGTTGGCCACTAGAACAAAGAGGAAGGTAACAAAGGTCATACCAGCATGCCAATTCATTATGAATGGGTTGTTTACTCAAGCAACCCTGAAAATACTTCCCTTAGGATCTTATGACTCCCTGATTAGCATGGATTGGTTGGTTTCCCATAAATCTAAGTTGGATTGTTATAATAAAACATTAGAGTGTGAAGATGAGGAAGGGAAAATAAGGAACCTACAAGGAATTCAAAAGCATGTCTCAGTGAGACAAATATCATCCCTTCAAATGAAGAATTATTGCAGGAAGGGATGTCCTTTGTATGTAATACAAGAACTGAACTCTGATAAGGACCATAAACCAAGCCTATAGGACCATCCTACATTGATAAAATATAGAGATGTGTTCCCAAAAGAGGTATCGGGTTTACCTCCTAGAAGAGACATTTATTTTTCAATAGAACTTGTACCTGGAGAAGTGCCAATGTCTAGAGTGCCTTATAGGATGAGTACCTTAGAGCTAGTTGAGCTCAAATTACAATTGAAGGAGATGTTGGACAAGGGTTATAATTGGCCTAGTGTGCCTCCTTGGGGGGCACCAAACTTGTTTGTGAAGAAGAAGGACGACACACTCAAGTTGTGCATAGAATATAGACAACTCAAAAAAATGACAATTAAGAATACGTATCCCTTGATGAGAATTGATGACTTGTTTGACCAGTTAAGGGGTGCTACAATTTTCTCCAAGATTGACTTGAGGTATCAATACCATCAGATCAGGATTAAGGATGAATAAATCCACAAAACAACCTTTAGGACAAGGTATGGTCACTATAAATTTGTGGTGGTGCCATTTGGGCTTACCAATGCACCAACCACCTTCATGTGTTTGATGAATAGTGTGATCAACAATTTTTTGGACAGATTTGTGTTATTTTTCATTGATTATATCCTAATCTATTCTAAGAGCAAGGAAGAGAATGAAGAGCACCTCAAGTTAGTACTTCAAGTGTTGAGAGAGCACAAACTATATGCAAAGCTTAGTAATTGTGAATTTTTCCAAAAACAAGTCCATTACTTAGGCCATATCATCACTGAGGAATGGGTGGCAGTTGATCTTGACAAGATCACAGCCATTATGGATTGGACTACACCAAAATATGTAACTGACATCAAATCCTTCATGGTCCTAGCAGGGTACTATAGAAGGTTCATAAAGGTTTCCAAGATTGGTTATCCAATTACCTCCCTTCAAAAAAAGGGAATCAAATTTGTTTGGAAAGTCAAGTGTTAATAGAGTTTTCGGCAGCTGAAATACATGTTCACCAATGCACCTATGCTGAAAAATAGCATATCCAAACAAGTATTTCCTCATGTGTACATATGCCTGCAAAGAAGAACTCAGAGAAGTCCTCATGCAAGAAGGGAATGTAATTTTTTATGAATCCAGGAAATTGAATAAGCATGAAATTCATTATGTGACCCATGAATTAGAATTAGCTTCCATAGTGCATGCCTTGAAAATGTGGATAAATTACCTTTTGGGAAAAAAAAATTGCTCATGGTAGACCATAGTGGACTGAGGTATTTGTTTGACCAGCCCAAACTAAATGCTATACAAGCTACATGGATGGATCTCCTTAGTGAATTTGATTTTGAAATCAAACACATAAAAGGAGAATAAAATAGAGTGGTTGATGCCCTCGGTAGAATCGTGAAATTAATCACTTGGCAATTATAAGCACATGTGAATCATAAATCAAAGAGTAAAAAATGCACAAGAAATAGATGTGTTTTTCAAAAATGTAAAGACATATCTAGAACAAGAACCCAGATGACTAAAATATGATGGCTATCAACTGTTGAATGATGGCTTGTTGACCTAAACAGGTTCATCATGTATGAACTACATAAAATACCATATACTGGTCATCCTGGTTACCCAAAAATGATAACAACCACCAAGAAGTTTTTTTACTGGACAGGAATGAAAAAAGGACATAGCGGAGTATTGGGCTAAATGTTTGGAATGTCAGTAGGTTAAAGTGGAGCACAAGCACCCAACAGGGTTGTTGCAGCCCCTATCTATTCCATAGTGGAAATGGGAAACCATATCCATTGATTTTATCACAAGACTACCTAAATCAACCAAAAAGAATGATGGCATTATGGTAGTTGTGGACAAGTTTAGAAAGGATGCTCACTTTATCCCTATAAAGTCCACCTGAAAGGAAACATATATTATCAATATTTTTATGAAAGAAATATTTAGGCTACATGGGATGCCTAGGGAAATCATATCTGATAGAGATGCAAAATGCACCTCGTAATTTTGGAAATATGTGTTTACTGGTTTTGGAACTAATTTGTCATTTAGTACATCCTATCACCCTCAAAATGATGGACAAACAGAGAAGGTAAATAAATTATTGGAGGACATGTTAAGGATGCAGGTGATGCATCAACCCAAGAAATGGGAAGAATACCTACCTTTGGTAGAGTTTGCTTACAACAATGGTTCTCAGAAGTCATTGAAAATGATTCCTTTTGAGGCTCTCTATGGTAGACAATGCCATGTACCAATAAGCTAGGACAACCCAGTGGAAATAATTATGCTTGGGCCATACAAGATAAAAGATATGGAGCAACAAGTAGCTCGAATAAAACAAAATATGAAAGTGGCCCAGGATAGACAGAAAAACTATACACACCGAAATAGGGATCCTAGAGAGTTTAAAGTAGGGGATCATGAGTATCTCCGAGTTAGGCCTAGAAGAAGTTCCTTGAGGATGGGAACATGTGCCAAGATGGCACCTCAATTTTGTGGACCTTTTGAAATTTTGGACAGAGTGGGACATGTAGCTTATAGATTATCTTTACCTCCCATAATGAAATCACATAATGTTTTCCATGTTTCATGTTAAAAAAGTATGTACATGATTATGCTCACATAATTGACTGGTTTGTGATCCAGGTGGAGCTAGAGGGAGAATTCCTTCCAGAACCACAATGTATCCTATACAGGAAAGATATCCCTCTCAAGAACAGAACCATTGCATAGTTCAAGGTGCAGTGGAAACACTTTGGTCCCATTGAAGCTACATGGGAACTAGAGGATGCCATGAAACATGGTTACCCTTTTTTGTTCCCTACTATATATAGATTTTTTGCGACAAATAACACACCAAGGGAGGTGTTCCTTTAAGGGGGAGGGGATTGTAAAAGCCTTATTTCCCCCAGTCTATAAATATAACTATTATCTTGACCAAAACTATAGACATGTCAGTTATGTGATCATTAAATACAATGGACCTTTGATAAATTATGTAATGTAAATATTTGGTTATTAATGCAACAAGGAGATGTTGAAATAATGTTGAAGGGATGGCCTTCATGGGTTATAATGTCATGAGAGGAATGATGCAAGAGGAAGCTATTACTAGTTGAAATGACCCTGCCAGGTAGTACCCTATCAATTTAAAAGCAAATGCAGACCCTGAATTGTCCTCAGCCTAGAAAATTGATTACCAGTCAAGCTAGTAGTTGGGTAGTATACTTCAAGAATCAATGAAGGATGGGCATAAGTACCCATCGAGAAGATTCTGACATGAACCACGATGTCTTTGGGAATAATACACGAAAAGAAAGGGACAAAAGACAGTAAGAGGGGGAAAGAAAGATAAACAAACACATGGTTGGGGAAAGCATAAGCATTGGAGCAGAGAGAAGGATAACTCTCTGGTGCGAGGAAAAGGGAAACATAAGTGTAGAAGTAATATAATCTCCTTGGAAAACTTGTTGAAAAACCAATTGTCCTCTCATGGCATCATATCCTGGCCTCATCAGTTTTATACCTGAGGAAAGGTGTCTTAATCCTTGTTGTTGAATCTTCAGTGAAGAGATCTTGACCATTCATCGCAGGGTGATATTCGAAGTGAGTTTCAAATATTCACTTTGACTAAGGAACTCCGAGAGGATATCTAGATCATTGATCTATCGAGATCAAAAGAGATCTTAGATGCAATCATGACCATTGATCTGTCGAGATTAAGGGAGCTCCAAGATGCAATCATGATCGTTGATCCATCAAGATTAGAGGAGCACCGAGAGGAGATCTGGACCATCGATCTACCAATATCATAGGGACTCAGCGCACAATTAGGGTAGTTTATATTTATTTAAAGGCTCAAGAGGATGGCATGGATGGTTCCACATGTCGAGCATAGAAGGTGCCATGTGACATAGTGATCTGACACATGTAGGTGAGATTTTGTGGGAAATATGAATACCATGTGTCAAGTGGCGGTGGTACCATGTCTCATGAAAATATGATGTCATGTGGCAAGATTATTTGGCACATGTAGGTGAAAATCTA
The DNA here is from genome assembly GCA_009831015.1 of Picea engelmannii. Lineage (NCBI taxonomy): Eukaryota > Viridiplantae > Streptophyta > Pinopsida > Pinales > Pinaceae > Picea > Picea engelmannii. The sequence goes on from ML782173.1 coordinate 923,288, forward strand.
AGAAGATATGGGTTGTTCGTCGAAATTTGAAAGGTTGGCAAGGTTGGACAAAAATGTTGACGATGATGCGATGAGAGTCATTGATCGGCAAGAGGTCAGATTTAATCTCCAACATATATTTCCAATGAACCCTTTATAGAATATAGAATCAACGACGACGTTATGAGTGACATGGCATGCCAGTGAAATAGGCAACTGGTTCCTTGGGTGACATGTGTCACTAGTTGATTGGTTAGAGGAACCAGAATGGTCCTGAAGGTCCAAGAGACCCTTAAGGTCTGGGATCACAATATAGACCATTGTATTTCCCCACTCGAGAGATCTTAGCCATACATTGGCAAAGGGTCGAAAAGGGTCTAGAGAGAAAGGTTGATAACGATATGGGTCGCGGGACTATTGAGAACC
>ML782173.1:932790-955539 GCA_009831015.1 Picea engelmannii
TTTTTATTTTTTTCAAGTTTTGATGGATGATTTCATGTTTAGGGTTTCATGAATGAGCATTGATTTACCTAGTAAGTGATATTCGAAGTCTTGGTTGATTTATTTATGAATGTATTAAGCATGAATGTTCTTATCAAAGTGGTGATAGTGCATTTCCCTTGTATTTTCTTGAATAGATCTTATCTTGTAAACCCTAGGAAGGTTTGTAGTGGACTTCCTTCCCTTGATATAATTTGTTTTAAATCTTGTTAAAGGACATAGAAATATTTATAGTGTTTGTAGTAGAATTCCCTAGTTGTTTTCCTATAGGATATCTTTCTAAGGTTTGTAGTGGAATACCTTAGGGTTTATCCAAAATCCACCCTTGAGATCATGTTCTAAAGGTTGTTAAAGGACATAGGACGACTTTCTAGGGTTTGTAATGGAATTCCTTAGTTGTCTTTATATAGTATATATTCCTAGGGTTTGTAGTGGACTACACTAGGGTTTTATCCAAGGTCCTTCTTTCACCTTCACCTTCAAGAAAGTTCATAGTTTGACTCCATATGCCCAAGAGGAATAAACGACACTAGTATTAACTCATAGTAAGTCGTAAAACCTTAACTCCCTTTTTATTTTGTTTTTATAGGGTTAGATTAGTGATCTAGGTGGATATCAGTGGCCACCCACCTTTTCCAACTGGCTCAAAATAATGTTCTTGCAATTTTGGTAATTTATTATTTTTAGCAGTTTTTAACTTCTGGAGCCATTTTGAGGGCCTAAATGAAGGTTTTTTGGGATAGATATTCTCAATGAAATGAAAAGGCTTTGATTGAGCCCCCTAAATGAATCTCCTCAAAGATATATTTCCAATGAGCTATCGTGCACCCCAAACGGAGATCGTATGCCAAAGTTACGCCCCTAGCAAGTTGATACACCAAACTACCCAAAACGGGGTCCACAAAACTGTTGGATTTTCATCTTACGAGGTTAGGGTTTTGGATTTTCTTTATGATAAAAAGGCCTTTGTAGCCTCATTGTAAAATCATCTTCTTGCAAATGCGAGTAGCGGACACATCTCTTCTCATAGATAAGTTGCCATCATTATAGCGAGTCTTTCACCCTGTATTTTTACAGTCTTTGTACATTTTCACTCATTAATAAAAAATTGTGTATTATTGTATCTCTGTGTTTATGGTTACATATCTGATACATATCTGTTATATTATTTGATATACGAGATATCTCTATACATTGCTTTATTATATCTCCACTCTCATTTCGTGCCGAAAATAATCTGGATCAGTGGTATCAGAGCAGGCTGCTCTTGATCATTTTTCTAGTGCATGTCCCCGACGAGGTCCGAGTATAGAAAGTTGGGTCTCGAGCTTGTCTCTCTTGAAGAAAATCACTCTCTCACGCCCAAGAAACCCTCCATGGCAGAATAAAAGAAAAACAACGGAGCAAATGATCCTATCAATTTGTTGCTTGGGCAAGCTCTCACACAACAGAGGGATGAAGTGATCGAGAATTTTTCTTACATCCTTCAACACTTGTCGATTGTAACATGCACATATTCATCAAACAACCACTTTGGAATCACCTCTCCTTTCAAGGTACATGTTAATTTTGATATTCCTGTATTTGAAGGTCAGATAGATGTGGATGCCCTAGACAAATGGTTAAATTTGTTAGAAGGTTATTTCTCTATTCATAATTTTTTCAACAGGGAAAAGATCACCTTCTCACTCCTTAAATATGTCCCCCATGGCAAACATTGGTGGGAAACTTACTGGGAGCAAAGTTCCACAGAGGAGTCTGCAATATATGGGGTTGAGCCCACTTGGGACTTTTTTGTGGATGTGGTAAAGGAACAATATTACCCTGTTGGAAACTATGAGGACCATTACATGAGATGGAACACACTGTGTAAAGAGAGGGGCCAAGAAGTTCTGGAGTTCACCAATACCTTTCATACCCTACACACCAAGCTGGGTATCAAAGACTTTGAATGACATTTGGTTCTGAAATACTATGGGGCTCTACACAAATACATCCAAACTGAAATGGATTTTTTGGACATCTCATCACTCGGTGTTGCTTATCAATATGTTGTTAAAATCGAGAAGAAATTTAAGCACCAAAACAAATGGGAGTTCATGTTTTCAAATACGCAACAACCAAAGTATGATAATGATGGCCCTAACAAACAGTCTCCTGAAAACCAATCCAAGCCACAGGAAAAGAAGGGTCACGGGAATACAAGGAAGGACACCGAAAAATGGTGTGATTTCCACAAAGGCCCCTGGCACAACATCGATGAATGTCACTCAAAACAATCATTGGTGGTCAAGATCAAAGACAAGGAGTTGAACCCTGATTCTGAATCTGATTCTGAAAATACTGGGAAAAGACAGATCATCAACGTAGACCCCATTGTTATTGTAACGACCGCATGAATTCAACCAGAAGAACCAACAAATCTTGAAGAGGGGGAGCTCCTTCTTCATTCATATATGTGGGTGAAGGGGACCCCACTACATTTTATTATTGATAGCGGAAGCCAGAAGAACCTCATCTCAACAGAGGTCGTCAAACAGTTTGGATTGTTGACAACACCACACCCACAGCCATACAACATCGGGTGGCTTCGCCAAGGACGATATCTCTGTGTCAACCAACAATGTTGATTTTCCCATTGGATGTTTTTGATGTATGAGGTATTATGTGTTGTTTTCCCATTGGATGTCTGTGATGTTCTATTGGGCCAACCATATATGTGGAACCGCCATGTTGTTTATGAGTCTCGACCCCACAATGTCATTGTTTCTTTGGGGGGTCATATCTAAAAAATACCAAAGGTAGTTTCGACTACCATTCCACCTAAATAGTGCCGCAAGGTAGTATCTCATACTACAAAATTCAGCTTCTTCACAATCTGTTCAAAAGGTCAACATAAGGATACTACAACCACTACAGCCTCGGCCCAAGCACCTTCTATCCAACAGAAGCAGGTCGACAAGATTGAAACAAAGTGTAAATATTCCTTCTACACACAAGAATATTATGTATCCAGATTGGTTAAAAAGGTCCAACTCTTCTAGCCACATGTTCGTGACAACTTTCAACTAGCTAAGCAGTGCAACTTCTCCAACAAGGCAAACAGCTCATCAAGATGCAGATTCAACAAACACTTTTCCCTCTCCCCCGAGCACTCAACACAATGGATAAAATTGCTTCCTAATGAGGGAGGATTGATCCAAGTGGATATCGGTGGCCACCCACCTTTTCCAACTAGCTCAAAACAGTTTTCTGGCAATTTTGGTAATTTACTATTTTTAGTAGTTTTTAACTTTCGAGGCCATTTGAGGGCCTAAATGAAGGTTTTTTGGGATCTCACTTCTCAATAAAATTCAAAGGCTTTGATTGAGCCACCTAAATGAATCCCCTCGACGATACCTTTCCAACGAGCTATCGTGCGTCCCAAACGGAGATCGTATGCCAAAGTTACACCCCTGGGAAGTTGATACACCAAACTACCCAAAATGGGGTCCACAAAATTGTTGGCTTTTCATCTTTAGGGGTTAGGGTTTTGGATTTTATTTATGATAAAAATTCCTTTGGAGCCTCATTTTAAAATCATCTTCTTTCAAATGCAAGTAGCAGACACATCTCTTCTTAGAGATAAGTTGTCACCATTCTAGCGAGTCTTTCACTCTGTATTTTTACAGTCTTTGTACATTTTCGCTCATTAATAATTATTGTATCTCTGTGTTTATGGTTGCATATCTGATACATTTTCGTTATATTATTGGATATCTGAGATATCTTTGTACATTTCTTTATTATATCTCCACTCTCATTTTGTGCCGAAAATAATCCGGATCAATTAGGGTTTGCAACAATTATACCTTGATTTTCAACCATAGTTGTGCTTGAAGTATAGGGTTTGATTGACATCTTTGACCTTGAAATTGTTGATTTAATTTTCATTTTTCTATGGCTTGACATATTGCATGGTTAGGGTTATTATATTCTCTTATAATTTTAGCAAGTAGTTGTTTGCAAAGTCCTAGTTTAACTTGTATTTTTCAGCCCTAATTTTATTCCATGCTTAACATGTTTATATGGATACTTTATTGGTGTTGTTATAACTTGATATATTGCTGAAAATCATCATCTTTAACATAAATTTTGAAACAACCGTAGTTTTTCCTTTGATTTGCAGTGTTTGGGGTACCTTCTTGACGTATTCTAACTTCTGTTCCAAGACCTTTTTCCTTTGATTTGCAGTGTTTGGGGTACCTTCTTGATCTATTCTAACTTGTTATATATCATTAATTGTCTTGGATATTTCGCATATACAAATGTGGAAATTTCTTTATTAAACCACTTTATACTTACCTTGAAACCCTTAATCTAGTGGTGGTTTGTTTCAGTAACCAATATAGGAGAACCTAGTCTTGATCTCATCTTGCTATATGATTCCTTGAGATTTCTAGGGAAACCTCCCTTGTGTTGGATCTCATCCTTTACTAAAACGAGGGAAGTGATTCTTAAGGTGAGAGTGGTAACACTTCCATATTACATTTGTCTAAACCCTTGTAAAAAAAAATTCACAAAAGTGCTAGATATTATAATAACATAATAAATATACAATTAATAAGATAATACATTGAAATTAGGAAAATAGTCAAACATAATGAAAAGATTTAACATTTTTTCTCTTTCTTTTTAAAATTACTAGTTCTCTTACTATGTTGTTCACTTCGAATGTTTATATTAGCTTTCAATTTACACCTTGTCATTGCCTACCATTCAGGGTACCTTCCATCTCATCGACTATGCTTACTTCACCATCGAGCCCAACCATGATGACGAAGCTTTGCTCAAGGAATATCTCAAGTTCTTATCTAGTACAACCGAACAACGAACATCTTATGTGTCACATTCATGCAATGGTGCTATCTACATGTTATAATTACTTGAATTTTAGATTAATAAAGCCACCACAAGTTCCATCATCCATAATTTTTAACACAACACTTGGGACCTTACCAACCACTATATTTATATTACCTCTACCAAGATCTCTTTCCTTCTCTACATCTGGCTAGACAATCCAGATGACTTTACAACCAGTAATAACTATATCACTATCCTTGGAAAAACCAATGACTCGATATGTAGTGTAGCTAGAAAGGTAGTGGGCGAGGGGGGGGGGGTGCAGAGGGCCACAATGATAATAGTGGAGGTCATTCAATGTAAGGTGGACTAGGTCCACTATATTATTAAATAAGGCCCACTATGGTAGTTAGATATAATAAATGTGAGAAGGCTCTCTAGAAGGTTCCTAGGACATAGAGAGAGATATAAAAAGAAGTGTAAAAAACATATTCAAGCATGGTGAAGAATATTGTTATTGTACAAGCAAGGATTGATTGAGGAGTTTTATCCTTCCTTAAGGATTAATATATGGTGTTACCCTACCTCAAGGGTTTTGACTATTTCTTGTGTTCAGTGCTATGGTGAATGGTTTGGTTTATTCTTGTTTATTTCAGAAGTATATTTTCATATCTATTCAGGTACTTAATAATTGGTATCAGAGCACTTTCTGTGGCAGGAATTGTGGGGAAATATTTTAATTTTCTAAATTTTTTCGGAGAAGAAAAAGAGGGCCAGGAGATTCCAGATGATTTATGTAGATTTATGTGAAAATTTTGCAGAAAGGGGTTGTATATCTGAGTTCCTCTAAAAAAAACACCCAATTAAAAAAAAAAAAAATCGTCTGAAACAGAGTCCGGGAAGTAAAGTTATCGACATTTCAAAATATGTTATTTTTAGGGTTTTTCCATGGACGACTGCGTGATTTTTCTATTTTCTGTAGCAGCTGGGGATGAATTGGCCAAAAACAATTACATATCTGATTTCCTCTTTAAAAAATAGTTGGTTTCAAAAAACAAATCACCCAAATCGGAGCTCTGGAAGTGAAGATAACGTTGATTTAAAATCAACCATTTTGGGGGGGTTTTCGTGACAGAAGTGGGATTGCAGAGTTCATCACTTTTCACAGGGTGTTTATATTGCTACCAAAAAAATTTCATTGTATAGAGGGTTTTAATATATTTATTTTGGTATATTATATGTGGTCTTTCCAATGGATATTCGCTTTCAACTCCTCATGGTCCTACAATGAAAAATGGAAACCTTCACGACAAAATTTCAAAATATGCAACGAGATATGGAAGCAAAATTTCAAAACAATGAAGAGATTAGAATTGAAGAGATCAGACTTGCAGTGTAGGAGAGATATATTAGTAATATCATGTACATTGACATCATAGGAGAATATACTCAAGAAAGATATGTTTGGTATGATTACGAGGAAGATTGTGAGGATTGGTATATGGACAGTTGTAATCTCTGGGATGATAACTATTTTCATCTTTTATTTGATGACTCTACTCCACCTTATATAGAGCACAATATGGAGAGTATTCAAGAGCCTTCTCTAAATACTATTTTTTAGTATTCTCCAGTACTAGTGTGTTATGCGGATAATTTTTTAGATATGGAGGGATCTACATACTTGGATCCACATGATCAGTGTAGATATTTGGAGCATCAACTAGTTCTTGATTTATGATATCTTAAATGTGGATTTCCCATGAGCGACTGGACATGGGACCTATGTTTACAATGACAGTTTGACTACTTCAGCATGGTGGCTCACATTTCTACATGGGACACTGGTTCTCCAGCCCACTTCAGCACCATGGTCCACACTTATCCATGGGACCCTAGTATATGGTTGTACACCCTCATAAAAAGCGTTGAGGACAACACTTTCATAAGCGGGATGGAATGTAGTGTAGCTATAGAGGTAGTTGGGGGGGGGGCAGAGGGCCATAGTGATAATAGTGGAGGCGATTCAATGTAAGGTGGACTAGGTCCACTATATTATTAAATCAGAACCACTATGGTAGTTATATATAATAAATGTAAGAGGACTTACTATAAGGTTCTACCTATAGAAGGTTCCTCCTCTAGAGTGTTATTAGGGGGTTGGTATCACTATATGAAGGGGTTCAATCAATGTAATGGGAGGTGAAGAAGATGTATTGTATATGGAGCAGTAGCTCAATAGGAGGATTCCCCCTTTTTTTCCTTTAAAAACAAATCTACAAAATGACCCAAAATTTTCTTCCCTTCTATAGCTAAGGAAAGTGCTCTGATACCAAATGTTAATTACCTGAATAGATCTAAATATAAATCTCAAAATAAACCCACAATATCAACAAGAATAAACCAAACCATTCACCATAACACTGAACACAAGAAATAGTCAAAACCCTTGAGGTAGGGTAACACCATATATTAATCCTTAAAGAAGGATAAAACTCCTCAAGCAATCCTTTCTTGTACAATAACAATATTCTTCGCTATGCTTCAATACATTGCTTACACTTCTTTATATATCTCTCTATCTATCATAGGAACCTTCTAGAGAGTCTTCTCACATTTATTATATCTAACTACCATAATGGGTATTATTTAATAATATAGTGGACCTAGTCCACCTTACATTGAATATACATAACCACATTCCCATTTGGTACCTCCCTAGGTACCACATATTACCTCCCTAGGTATACTACATTTGTCTTACCTCTAGAAATATCTCTTTCCTTCTCTGCATCTGACTAGACAATCCAGATGACTTTACAACTAGTAATGACTATATCATTATCCTTGGAAAAGGCAATGACTCGATACTATAGAACTTGGAAGTAGATTGTTTGGTTTTGTCATCCACCACCTATGTGCCCACACTTCCACCGACTACCTCCCAATCGTTGTGCTTCCACTCTCACACCTAAACCTAATCATGATTTGACTTGAACATGTTTGTTGGTTTTCCTTTGTGCCTGGCCAGCTTGCCCACAGTGCATATCATTCCACACATTGTGGGATTCATATTTGTTCTATTTTCTTGGAATCCATTTTTTCAAACATCTTGTGACAAGTCTATTGTCAGTTTGACCCAACGATTACAATATTCTTGATGCATACCCAATTGACATTCCAAGGCCCAAATATTGAGCAAATAGTTATCGACACTCTTGCAAAAGTAGTAGAGACACTACGCTTTTCAGTATAAGCATCATGTACACTGCTAGAGATAGATATGATTATTAGGAATTGTGGTCACTAGTTTCAATAAGAACACTATTACATTTTGATGGTTATTAATTCCTTTGGTCTATTCTTTACATTGTGAAAGCATCTTACAGTGACTAAAATCACATCATGAACTTGTGTGCTAGTATGTTGATACCAATCATTGTACCTGCACACCTACAAAAGGAGATTAACTCGTCTTACATGCAAAACTTCCTTGAGGCTTATTGTTAACAAATGATATGAGATATGAAATTATACAGTGTACACTATTGGAGACTGAATATTGATTTGAGTTAGTTTCAAAGAGATATAAGTGTCATCCATCAAATGTACCACTACCCTTATAAATTTAGTCATTCCCTCTCAGGTATTCCAAACAAAAAATCCTCTATTTCTACTCCCCTAGTATGGATAACTTGAGATACATAATTTACAATAATTAGTTCAGAAAAAAAAAAAAACTAGGTTGAAGAAAAATCAGAATTTCAAACACCTTTTTCCACCCCAATGATACTACACGCAACGTTCCTTTAACACACCAAGATCTACCTCCTCGTGACCCCAAGCCTCAAAAGGTCACCATTGTAGAGGGTCCTACAAACAACATCCATTTACATCTATAGGTTTAGGAACACCTTCTACCCTTATCCATGCTCGTACGTGACACACCTACATGCACCCCACCAACCTCAACAGCTCGACCTCCCTTGAGTCACCAACCATTAATTTAAGTACGTCATCTGGTTGCAAGTTCCCCATTCCTTATGAAATTGATACATCTTGGTCCACCACCTTACCATTATCTAATGATCACTAAACTCTCTCACCAACCCTGATAGTTGAAAAACAACCCCAGTGCATCGCTCTTCCAATTATCTGCATAGAGAGTAGTTGGCTAGAATTCACACAACCCTCCTAGATCAAGGCCACTCTAAATTCCAAACCCAACCACCTTGACATATCCACCATAGAGCCCCACCATACCACTACCCTCCCAACACCCTTGTCACCTTCTCTTCTAAGATCCCTAAAGGCTTAGCTACAAACCACTACCTCTTTGGAAACACCATCCTCTTCCTCGTCCTATACTAGAGATGACACCACCTCCATCCCTTCTTCTACAGCTCCCTAATTCCATCTTCAAACCACAACTACCAGTGTCAACGTTCAAGTATAGTAGAAATGATGCATTCCAAAGAGAAAAAATAGCACTAGAAAAACATCCACAAAGGACAAAGAGGCACTAACAAAGAGGTTCCTCCTCCATGCACTTAATGCCATCCTAAGATGTAGCTTGCATGGTAATCGACCATGTTTCATACTTGTCCATATTGTAGCAAGTACTAAAGAGTATGAAGATATAGTTATTGATGATTCTTTAGAAGCTTTAAGAGACTTCATTGGTGATAGATATGAGGTTTGCATTGATAATAAAACTTGTTGATGCCTACAATAGATTAGAGGAAGAAAATGAAACGTTGAGGAAATGATTGGAAGAGCCCTAGATGCCTCTCAAAGAAGCACAACACTAGAGGGATGCCTAGAAAGCATTGCAGAATACATTGTTAACTTTAGAGAAAGAGTTATAAGAAGAAATAGATCACAGATATGGATATTGCATGTCTACCAAGACTAGGAAAGGAATCTCACTGCACATGTGAATAATTTAGAAGAATCAACCTCTCAATTGGTGGTCATGCACAACACACTTGAGACGTTCATCAATACAATCTCAGAGTTATGGCATAAGATAGCTATAATGAAAAATGCTCACGCATATTTTTCTAGGGTTGGTAGTGTTTTCGAGAGACATTGCTTTGCCCTCCAAAAATAGGTGGAATATTTACAACAATATCTTCCCCACTCCCTAGATGAGCATGTCACTCTTACTCGACTCCTCAATATTTATTTCATATAAAATGCAGCGGATGAAGGAAATCAATATGCACCCCACGATCGAGTAATAAATGTTGTATAGGCTGGGATATATCATTGGATTGAAATGCTTTTAGATCCAATGGTGTATACCCCAGCCTATACACTATTTATTACTCTTTTGTAGGGTGCATATTCATGTTTATCGTGGATGAATGGTTAAGGGACATATATTTGGAAAAATATGGTATAGGATGTGTTAGTGTATCATGGACACATCCAATAACACTTTCAATTGCACATGCCACCAGTGCACAGTTCGACCCTGTCAATGGAGTTGGACCTCTTTTGCACATCATATACAAGTGCACAAACTATTTATGTTATAAAACAACTCTCCCACCTCAAAAACATTACCAAAAATCTCCAATGACAACACCAAGATATTTTACAGATAAAGATGCATAAGGAAGTTCTAGTTTCTTTTGCTGAAATGATTCAACAATGCCATTCCTCCAATTTTGCATGTTCTGAAAACAATCAATAATGGTATAGTTTCATGCAACCAACCATACCTTTGAGTCAAACATTGGTACCACATAGTTTGACTGGGAACTATTGTACTCCAAGGCCTAAAATCAACCTGATTGTAAAGACTAAGCAATTGACCATCCTATGGACATATTTATATCTACCGAGACACCTAGGTACCCAACCATGGTGCTTGCTAGTTCTCTAGGAAATTATTCTGGATATGGGATGTATCTAAGACAATCCTACACTTTATTCACTTTCCAATGAGGACTTATGGCACAATGATTTTATGTTGGTGAGATCATCGTTCACCACTAAACATGCCTTTTCCAAAGGAGACATTAAATTCATTCATGTGTTTGGAAGATAGAAGTTGTTGGATAAATTATGCATTGGTCAGAAAAATTCTCAATTTGTGACCAAACCAAATCACAAAATTATCTTTGTATCTTCTCAACCATTCAACCAAATACAAGAAAAAAAGACTCTTTATGAAATTGTGATGTATAGAGGCCATGTATGTGCGCACCTCCTATTGTAACATGTTTGCAATATCCATGGGGATTAGCAAGATGAAGTGTTAGTGTTGTGAGCCTTTACTTCACTTGTAGAAGTATTTCACGCCATGACAATTGGAGCATAGTGAATATCGATCCTCGAGGTGACTATCCAGTCACTTGAATTAGCAGCAACTCCACCACAATGGAAATTGATTCCTTTATATGACAAACCTCCATAGTGGCAATGTTCCCCATGTCTGACAGTTCTCTACACATTAATTTGTTTCAAATATATCCCACGTTCTCGCAGCCAACATGCACCCCATTTCAAGAAATTGACATTGAAATCATCCCAATATCGCCTCTAAGTTTGACTCTACCATGACTTCTATAAGCATGGATATTACTACCAAAAGATACAAAAACTGTACTAATGCAAGGCAGATGCACAAGTCATTATCTTAGCATTATCTTAGCAAAACATTCTAGAGACACCATACCATTTTTAGAAACAATCTACTCTCACCTACATTAATCTACTCTTACAATGAATGTTCAAATCATAGTCTTTCATTTCCTTGAGCCCTCCTACTAGGGATTCAAGCCCAATTTTGCATTGATACCATGTAGAGAAATGGGAGAAGAGACATTGTTTCCAGATGCAACAAAAAACTTGTGTGGAGTGTTCTATTCAACAAATAAGTGTATAGATATAAATACATAAAGCCTTCGCTTAAGATAGACACACTATCTTAGCACACGAACAAATCCTTAATAAAATATCTCAAACACACACTAAAATAGGAGCTAAGTAGTTGGAAAGAATCTCTCATATCCAAGTAGACTTAACAACCTCCTAAAACTTAAAAGCAAACTACTAACATAGAAACAAACTCTACCTCACATTGACCAATATAATAAAAATCACATCACAACCTTCTAGTATCATCAAATATCACACACAAGACAAATAGGAGTTATTCATTCCAACATGGCATGCCTCTAAGTTTACGCATTCCGACAACAATCAATAGTGATAGATTTTCATACTTCCATGACTTCACAATTGACAAAGCAAACCCAAAAGAAGTTTTTTATTATGAAGATTATAGGTTAAGTTATGATCGTTTTAGAAAGTTAGTTAAGATTTAGCATATGCTTTCTTCTGTGCCTACTAAGCTTGTTTGTGCCAGCGGTTTAGTTCAAATTCAAATGGGCTTGCCATGTGCAATGTCAATCTTTCTAATGATCCCAATTGACTAGATTACAATTATGTTTAATCTTTGCAAATGAGTTCTTGTAATATGAAAATTCCAAATTTTGACTTTGCATGCCAACTATTTCAATTACAAGGTTTCAACATGTAGGATCATAGCTTCTAGAATCTCGTGCTAACTTGTTTAGATCATTTTCACCCTCAAATCTCAATGTCAACTCTGCAACACTCCCTTCCTCTCTTCACCCAATTCGGAGCCAACTAGTGTTGAACTACACATGCTTTGGGACGAAGCATCTTTGTAAGGTTAGATAGTGCTTGTTGAAATATGGTAGTTACTCTCGTTAGCTAATTTGGAGTTCTAGAAGAGTTTCAGTTACATCTAGTTAGTTGTAGAAATCTCTAGAAGAGTTGAGTTAGCACATTCTATTATTAGTAAACTTTGTCTATTTATATATTCCTTGAGAAGAAATGAAAGGATCAAGTTTTAGAGTCACAACTCTTGTGTTTCGTCTTGTATTTCGTTTTGTGTGTTTTTGTATGTTTTTCTATAACCGCAACGAATTTGAATTCACCCCTTCCTCCTTCAAATTGGTATCAGAGCATGAGGTTAGAGAGGAATCTTGCAGAGCCACGGAGGAGGTTGAGAGCTAAAGAGGAGGAATAATAGGAAATCATGGTTCAAGTGTTTCAAAGAAACCATTAGCTAAGATCCACCAAAACCACTTCGCTAGAATAGGGAGAGCGGCCATTTTCCATACTCTATCCACTTCCAAAAGTCTCCGTAAAGAAATTTCTGGGAAGAAGGTGTTGAAATTTATTGGTTGTATATGGAAAGTATATATTAAGTTTATCTTATGTTCAAGACAAAATAAGGAATTAAAGTTCATATAATTTTATTTGGCATGATATTTTATTTTGCATGAGAGTTTCTTTGTGGCTATATATATATATATATGTGTGTGTGGTAATTACTTAAATCAAGGGTTTCTCCTTTTATAGGTTTATATAAAGTGTATTCATTGAATGGTAATAATTAAAGGGTTGAGATTGTATTGAGTTTATATTGTGGAGAATTGTGGGTAAAGTCAAAACTTTTGGGTAGTTTTAGAGTTTCTTCTCTATCTTTTATTTCTTGGGGTTTGTTTTTCCAAAGGTTTTGTCTTTAAAAAAATGGCTTTAAGCAGCGGTCTTGCACATCCACAGATCTCGGTTCTCACAAGGGAATTTGACTAAATTTGGAGTTATCATCATGGATTTTTGTAGTGATTCATATCTTCCACCGCCTCCTACTTTCTCTGGTAAAAAATATGATTTTTGGGCTATTAAGATGAGAACCAGACTACGTGTAGAAGATTTATGGCATATTTTGTTGAATGGTTTTGAAAAACCCTCAAATCAGGAATCCTATGAGACCATGATTCAAGATCACAAGGATCAATTCATAGCGAAAAAGAAGGATGATACAATAGTATTGTCTCTCATTCATCAAGGCTTGGATGAGAGAATTTTTCCCAAAATTGCAACAAAAATGAGGTCCAATTAGGCTTGGGATATTCTAGAGATGACATATAGTGAAAGGGGGAGCAACACCAATCAACATCAAGCTCAGTTACAAAGCATTTCAATTGTTGATGAAGTGACTTTTGTAACAAAAGAAGTAGAATAATTTGACATTGCATAAATAATTGAAGAAGCCATGGAAGAACCTACTGAAGTAGAAGAAAATAAACAAGATATGGAGATTGCAGTTGTCTTGAACAGTGTAGAGAAATTTGTTGAGGAAATTGCGGAATAAAAAGGTGACTTTATACGATATGTAGAGCGTGAGCATGGTAAAGAAAGTGAAGCCCATTGTGTAAATACACGTGTGGATGATGAATTTGAAGTTGAAGATGAAAATGAAACTACCTTTGCAGCAGTAGAAAAATGTGAAGAGAATCTAGCAATGGAAGTTGTTGAAGACATAAATGAGACTACATTAAATGTTGAATTTTATGTTGAATTAACATTTCTTGAGGAGTGGCTTGCAAAGCCCAAGTATGATGGGGATAAAGTTGACATAATTGTAGCAGAAGAAGATCTAGATAAAGAGGCAACCATCAAAGTTGTTGAGGCTATTGTGGCAGTGGAAGAGGAGATGAAAGAAAATAAATATTTTTTTGATCTTACAGAGGTTGACAAAAATGTTAAATTGGCAGTAGTTGAAGTACAAGAAGATGCAAAAGAAGAACCATATGAAGAAGATAAATATGATGAGGAAATATTGAAGAAGACGACTAGAGTCTTGCTGAAGTTGAAAAAGAAAAGTTGTGCAGAATATAAATTTTGGAGCAAAAAGAAGAAAAAGTTTGCAGAGCATAGAGAGTACAAGCTACACCAACATGAAGTAAAGAAGGTAAAACCATTTTTTTTAAGTTGATATCAAGTGTTGTAAGCCTAGTTGAGACTTAGACCAACAAGCCATCATGTTATGAATTTTGTAAGCCTATAGAGGCAGTGCCAATTGTCAAGCTTAGTGTTAGAATTGCTAGTGGTTGTAATTAAGGGGGAGTGTTGAAATATGGTAATTACTCCCATTAGCTAATTTTGGAGTTCTAGAAGAGTTTTAGTTACATCTAGTTAGTTGTAGAAACTTGTAGAAGAGTTGATTTGTCATGTTCTATTATTAGTAAACTTTGTGTATTTATATCTTCCTTGAGAAGCAATGGAAGGATCAAGTTTTAGAGCTGCAACTCTTGTTCCATATTGTATTTTGTTTTGTGTGTTTGTGCATGTATTGTTACAATCATAGCTTATTTGAATTCACTCCTTCCTCCTTCAGTGCTAAACCTGGAGACATGATCGAGTAGAGAGCCCTTGGAATCCTAGGGATTTGTGGATTTCATTAAATATATTTAATGTATGTGGTTGTGGTTTATGTGTGATTGTAAGATGGTTTTTGTATTTATGTATATTTTGAAGCTACCCTATGAATCTAAATAATGTTTTTTTGTTTTGATGAGAATGTGTTTATCCTTGCAATTACATAACAAAAGGGAAACAAATGAGAGAAATTGTATCATGATATATTACACTACATTTATGAGCTTTGTTATAGCTTGGGTTACGTTTGTCATGTGTAGATGTTGAGGTTGCCTGCATATTTGAGTTAGCACAACATTGCACTATTTGTTCTAGTTTAGAGAACATATATGTTAATGCTATATTGTTATGTTATGCTTATTGTTTATACTTATAATGTGTTAGTGTGGGCTAAGATGTGTTATCTCTTAGTAAACTTTAATCTAGTTTAGTTCACCAAGTATTTTTTTTGAAAAATCATCATCCATATAATAAGAAACCTATGTGACCTTAAAATCAGATTATTATTATTATTGTTGCTATTGTTGTTGTTGTTCTTATTGTAAAATAATTAGACACCAAATTGGTGTATGAAACTCATGTCAAGAAATGGATATGTTTTAGAAGGGAGTGGATAATTAATAAACAAAAGTTGGGGTTTTAGGCCCCACGTTTTTTTTTTCTTATATAAAGTTTTTTCAAGTGTTATTAATTTTTTTTAAATGAGTTTTTTTTGGAGGATCTCTCTACGTTCTATTTCCTTTTGGATGGAAATAGATCCTTTTGTATTTCAAACCCAGAAATTGATCCAATCCATCTCCTTCAATCAATGGTTCCTTATGATGGATATTGCATGACAAAACTGAAATGTTGAACAAATAAAATGAATCCAAGTATTCCATAAGCTTGTTAACAAATTGATCCTTCTTAGATATAAGAAGATCTATGCCGGATTCGGATCTAGATCCTATCTACAGTGGATTCTAGATCAAACCCAAGTGGCTCTAATAACTTAGAAAAAAACAAATTGTGATGGTTGCGGGATAACAAGGAACTTAGCCTAATCGAGTTTTTAAACTCATTAGTCCCAATATCTACAAAAGTAATGTGTAGGTATGATGGTTAATTGTTTCCATTTGTCACTAGTAATAAAGTTTAATATTGCTTTCAATCCCACATGTATAATTCACCTCATAACTTATAGTATGCTAATGAGAAAATAAACCAAGTCAACAACATTGATACCATATTGATAAAGGATCACTTAATATCTGTTTTTTCCAATACTGAATTTTTTAATGCATGTTATTGCTAACCACGGTATATTTTTATTCATAAACATATGTGTTTTCAACATTTACAAACTAATCATTCCATGTAGTTATGGCATGCCATACTAACAGAAACCTGTGAAGCTATTATATTTATCTCACATGTTTGTAATTGCAAACCAATTTGATCCCAATCTCCATTTTAGTCACAAATTTATAATTGTCAATAGGGTTCCTTTTATGCTCTATTTTCAAAAAGACCATATAAAAAAAGGACAACCATTGTTGATAGTTTTACTAAGTTAAACCATATTACAAAATGATCTAAATGACTAAATGTCGAAACCCTATATAGGTTTGAGATAGAGATACACACAATTACACAATATTTTATTAAGAAAATGCTTCACACAATTACAATGGATTCACCTCTCTTATATAGAGTTCAAGAGGTCATATTTGTCCAAAATCCTAAAATGCTAATAATAACTTGAAAACCTATCTTTTAGCTTAAGCCACTATGGTGACTTAATTAGACATGTAAACCTCTCTTAAGGCTTAAAGTACCAAAAACAAAACTCATTGAAAGAAAACACACTCAGATTGCAAATACATTTACTGAAAATTAAAATCAACATAATCAAACATTCTTCATACACTTCTTCTTTGAAAATGGTGCTTGAACCAATAAGAATCCTTCAAGTTTCTCCATATTTCGTTCGAGAACTAACCACTGTAATCCCTCACATAGGTAGAACAATATATTTTCCATGTAATAAAGGCCGACATTAGAAAATAAGGCCTATATAATAATGTGAACAAGTGTAATGTAAGAAGACTTAATAGAAGCTTCCACTTCTAGAAAGAGCTTCCTCTAGAATGTTCTTTAGAAGACAAAATTAGTATAAATAAGAGTAGAAGGCATGAGAAAGTCTTGTCTTGAGAATTATTGTAATAGAGCTATGCTCTACTAAAGGTTGCCCCCTCGAAGAGACAAGTGAACCTGAATTTCTATCAATAAAGGTATCATTGTTGGTGTTTTTATTCTCTATATTTTGTTGTTTCGCTAGTAATTGTTGCAATATTTTTGTTTCTTCTTATTAAAATACATATGGTACCTTGTAAGTGGTATCAAATCTCTTTCCTCTACAGAAATTGTGGGAACTTCTTTTCAGGGTAGAGACGTGTACTGTTAACATCTTTAAAGCACAGAGATTTGTCGCACATAGAGTAAAATTGTGACTGAGGAAGACTACACACAGAAAATACAGATGGTTTCATGGGGTTACTCAAAAAAAACATGACACCATGTTTTAAACCTCTGTAACCCATGTTCGTACCCATTTGAGTAGTACCGCATTAGAAAAAAATTGTACATGACCATCACTCCCACGTACCATCAGGTATATCAGAAGTCCCTTAGGTCTCCTAAAACCAACGCTAGATCGATCGATCAGTCGCTTGACTTCTATAGTAACAACGAGAACAATAGTTGGGAATATACTCTCTAGTACCTAGGTAATCAGGTAGTATGGCTAAGGGTATGATTGAGCCTCCTTAGTTGGTGCCTTGAGATATTGGGTCGAGTACTATTGTTCGACCCTGCACATATATCAAAGAGATATAACACAGGGAAAACCATTGTCTATAGGAACCCTAAAAATCCTAACCCTTGGGAACATAACAACACATAATAGAAATAGAAGGGAGATTTTTTCATGCAACCCTGTCTCTTGCATTATGGTTGTGAAATTCCTACACAATTTTCCTATTAACAATATGGGAATTTCATAACTGCAGTATTCTTCAAGTCGGAGTATAACTCCACAACAGTTTAAAAAAAAACAGAGTATATGGTCCCACTGACACCCTTATTTTCCACCTATCTCATTGCATTCCTCTTTTCGCTTTGACCGTCGTGGTATATATCACTTACCATTTTTTTTTCGTGGACCCATTCCCCCTCCCCGACACCCCTCATTCCCAAATGGCCACCACTCATGGACAAGAACTCCTTAACCTACAAGTTGAATCAAAACAACACACAGAGACCATCTAGAGAATGACTTCTAAAATTGGTGGCAAATTTGAAACCTTCAAGGCCAAAGTTAAGGGCGAATTTGACTCCATCAACTAAGCTCTCAACCAATTGTTGAAACAATCTGAGGGTCCTCCCTCCTCTAACCAACCTTCACACTACGAAGGTGCAGACTCTTCCCATACTATGGCCTTTCATTCTAACTCCCTTCATCGTAACCTTTGTCTTCCCAAAGTTGAGGTGAATAAATTTGATGGCTCAGATCCCACGGGTTGCGTCACTCAAACTAAACATTATTTCTCCTTGCATGGAATTATCGATGAGTTAGACAAACTTCATTATGGTGTCCTCTATCTAGATCCTGAACGCTGACAATGGTGGAAATGGCGTAAAAATGCACGCCAAGGGTATGTTGCTTGGATAGAGTTTTTTGCGAATTTTTATGAACGCTTTGACACTAATACCCACCATTTAGGTTGTTTGACCAAGTTGAAACAGTCTGTCACAGTGGAAAACTTTATATTTGCCTTTGAACACTTGGATTTTAGAATAGAGGGCATGCCATATTCCTTCTTTAGGGAAGGTTTTATCAGTAGCCTCAATGATGAAATCCATGCCTAGGTCTTAATGGCTCGCCCTCAAACTTGGTTGAAAGCTGCTAAGAGATCCAAGGAAGCACAACAGATTGTCTCCGCCCAAAACCGCAAACCCTCCTTTATTCCTCACACTCAACCAACTAATCCCACCCCTCCTACCACTCCTCTCAAGATCCATAAATTAACTAGGAAAGAAATGGTTGAACGCCAACTCAAGGGTCTTTTCTATAATTGTGATGACAAATTTTTTCCAGGGCACAAGTGTAAGGAACACAAGTTGTTTATGGTAATTAATGAGGAGGTCGATGTTTCCCTAGTGGAAGAGATAATCCCAACAAATGATCTTAATCTACCCTCAAATCCACCAGAAGTTAAACCACTAATTTCATTGCACGCCCTCACTGGCTTATTTGCTCCCCAAACCATCAAGTTAATTGGTTACATTAAGCATATAATTCCATCATCCTAGTTGACAGTGGCAACACCCATAATTTTATTCATCGCTGCATTGCCCAAGAAATCAATTTCTATATTCATGCAGTTAACAACTTTCAAATAATGATTTCCAATGGTGATTTCATGAAATGTGGCAGACGTTGTGAAAATGTGTGCTTACAAATTGGTCAATACCACCTGAAATCTCATATGTTTTCTATTGACATGGGTGGGTGTGACATTGTACTAGATGTTGAATGGTTACGCACTCTCGACCCCATCCTCGTGGATTTTAATGACCTAACCATGCAATTCCAACAGAAGGGACAACATTATAAGTTCCCAAGCATCACAACAGGCTTACTTGAAATCATCATCTCCCACCGAATGGAAAAGCTACTAAAAAAAACATTCTGGCATTATTTCCCAACTCCATTCCATTCAAGTCGTTGAGACACCCTCTGTGCACCTTGACCTCCAATCTACACTCTCCTGAAACCAAGCTATTTTTAACACTCCCCATGGCTTCCCTCCTTCCCGTGACGCCCATGATCACTCCATTCCTCTAGTACCATGAAGTATTCCTCCCAATGTTCACCCTTATAGTAATCCATTTTCCCTTAAAAATGAAATTGAGAAAATTGTTCAAGAATTGCTAGAAGCCGGTGTTATCCATCCTAGTACCATCCCCTATTCTTCTCTGGTAGTCATGGTACTCAAGAAAGAAGGAACTTGGTGCATGTGTCCTGATTTTCATGCCCTCAACAAACTCACAATCAAAGACAAATTTCTCATTCCTGTCATTGATGACCTTTTGAATGAATTGAATGGTGCTCAATACTTTACCAAACTTGATCTTCATTCTGGCTACCACCAGATACATATGAAAGAGGAAGACATTCCCAAGACTTCCTTTAGAACTCATGAGTCACTATGAATTCTTGGTCATGCCCTTTGGTCTGTGTAATGCCCCCTCCACTTTTCAAAGTATCATGAATCATGTCTTCCATCCTTTCCTCCGTCATTTTGTTTTAGTTTTATTTGATGATATTCTCACCTATAGTAAAAGTTAGCAATCCCATCTTGCTCATGTGGATCACGTTCTCCACCTACTATCTAAGCACCAACTTTTTCTCAAACAGTCTAAATGTGCTTTTGGAGCCTCTCAAGTTGAGTACCTGGGTCATATTGTCGATAAGAATGGTGTACGGGTGGATCCTAAAAAAAATGAAGCTATGAAGGATTGACCTCTCCCTAAAACTCTTAAAATATTGTGTGGCTTCCTCGGTATAATGGGATATTATTGCAAGTTTGTTCATAATTATGGAAAAATTCCATCTCGTCTCACTGCTCTCCCTAAAAAGAATGCTTTCGGTTGGACTCCCGCATCTAATCACTCCTTCTAAGCCTTGAAAGAGGCTATGTGCATGACTCTTGTCCTAGAGCTCCCAGACTTCACCAAGGCTTTTATTTTGGAATGTGATGTGTTATCGCACAGTTTGTAGCAAGGATAAAAGGCTTGATGTTTTAAGGTCAAACTGGCGTAACATGAACCAATCCCACCCAATGTCACCACAATGGGATGGTCCTTTCTATTTAGGGTGGTAAGGCCCAAGGGAGACGTCCCCGGTGACCTGGGGTTTTGAGAAGGCAAAGGATTACGGGATAAAGTAGTTATTCCCCCCTCACAAGTCACCACCGAGCAGATAGTCCTAGCTAACTAGCCAATAAAGTAAAACCCCAAAGAGATATACATGCCTGAGACAAAGCAACAAGAAGTTGATATGTGCAAGATAACTCAAGGGGCTAGTACTTCATATAAATCAATGACTATCTGATAAACATATAAGCAATTTGACAATAAATATTGACGAAGTCAATGTTTATAAAATATCAATGAAAATTATGTCACTTCTTAAATAAATGATGGAATAATGTGGCATTCAAAGGAACAAATCAACACTTCATTCAATTAATGTCTTTAATCACCATTTAATTTCTTATAAAGGAGAACATTTAGCTGCACAAAGGTGTTAATATCAAGAGATGACGGTAGCACTTAGTCAATAGGGTTAGTTTATAAGCTAGAGTTAGTGTAGTTAGGGTTTCATTCAATGTATGAGAGTTGTTTATGATCAAGTTCACTTCAACGCATGAGGTCTTTAGATCAGTGCCTTAGGGTTAATGGAGTCAAATAGTAAGGACAGAAGAGATAAAGGAGGCAAAGGTATAAATAGCTAAGGACTAGAGGGAGGAGATTTGAGGTGTTGCTAAGGCAAGGCATCAAAGTCAAAACCCTAGGGGAGAGAGGCTCACCTTGGTGTAGGAGAACTAGGGGTCAGTGCTCTCTCCTCCTTCCTTAACTCGATGGCAATCGTGGCTAGATGATGATGAAGCATAAAACCAAGACTAGAGGGTTTGATGAAGCAAAGTGTTTCTATAGCAAGGCTCTACCATCAAACCCTAGAAAAATCGGCCCAAAGTGTAGAAAACCTAGGCTTAAGGTGTCCCCTTCTTCTCATCTTATAGACATTATGGCTAGCAATAAATGAAGAGAGAAAGAGAGTGTAGCAACGGCTGGGCTCTTTCCTTCTTCAATCAATGATTGAAAACTTTCTCTCAATGGGGACATGAGACAAGGACCTACTTGTGTGCTTGTCACCTAGGGTTTTATTCAGCAAAATTATAAACATATGCAAGAAATGAAACTACAACCATTCATTCAAGAAGTTTTGCAGAAACAATACTTACATATCACCAAGAAAGAGCATGGCAAACCCTAGTTGTAACACCCTCCATTAAGAGAAAATCCAAATTATGCCAAAATAATCCTCCTTCAACAAGTGCGCATCACTAAATCAACCAATAACCCAAGAGAGGGCGCAAATTTCAGACCTCCTTATGGAGTGAGTAAGTTGTGATCAAAAAATGAAGGTGAAAATCCTTCATTTATACAGTTTCATGACCTAAATTTACATTTTAGGTCATGTAAAAGGTTGGCATGGCCAAAATACTAAATCATACTATTTTTACATTAAAATGTTAAATCAAGACCCTAATCAGCCTGAAAAAATACATCAATCCCCTCCAAAGGAGACGTTAACCCCTTTTAGGGCAAATGTAGCATCCTGGAGCAAAACATTAGCCCTCCTTGGGCTCCTCCATCATGCCACATGTGTCAATACTGCCCAGTCTACCTCCCAAGAAGTCCAATAGGATGGATGACGTCATGGTCATCATGGGTGACGTCCCAGGTCTTCAAGGCCAACTTTCAACT
>ML782173.1:962860-974076 GCA_009831015.1 Picea engelmannii
TTAACGTAATCATTTGTCTGATACAACTAACACCTCCTCTAGGAAGAATCTCGTGTGTTAGTCCCAGGTTGCCATGGAGGAATGTTTGATCACAACACTATGAGAGTGTTGACCTCATTTCGTATCGTATTCCTTACCTTCAATCTTCGCTTCAGATAAGTTACAAGTGATAGCTCTAAAGGAGCTATTGTGATGATTGTTCGTGTTATTGCATTATATTATCAAAAGGATATTACTCTTGCTTGTTGTTTTGTTGACCTTGTTCCAGGTCACAAGTAAAAATCATGAGGAAGCTATAGTGAAGGTTGCGGAAGGCAACGTGCTAAAGGAGAAACCATGAAAGAAGCAATCATCTGGAAAAGAAGAAGGTGGCTTGTATAAGCTAAAGGGTCACGCAAAATCTGCCATGACCCATGCCATTGAGAATCCATGTGAACGTTGTCATAGAAGATTAGCTCACATTAACTACAAGGCGCTACCATACATATGCAAAGTGGTCACAGGTTTACCAGAACTCAAGGTTGACCATGAAGGCGTATGCAATGGATGTGCACAAGGGAAGAACATCAAGAACCCTTTCCGAAGAGAGACAACAAAGCAAAAGCAGTCCTAGAACTCATTCATTTAGATGTGTGTGGCCCAATGCCATCGTCCTCCATTAGTGGGTATGTATACTATGTATCAATTATTGATGATTATTCTCGTAAGACCTGGTTGTATCTCTTGAAATCTAAAGATGAAGTGTTCAGCAAATTCAAGGAATTCAAAGCCTTGATAGAGAATCTTTCTGAAAGAGAGATCAAGATACTTAGGTCAAATAATGGAGGAGAATACACCTCAAAAGAGTTTGTGAACTTTTGCAAAAATGTTGGGATCAAGAGGGAACTCACTATTCCCTATAATCCTCAACAAAACGGTGTGGATGAAAGAAAGAACAAAACGATAATGGAAGCCATAAAGACCATGATCCACGATCAAGATCTTCCTATGTGCTTATGGGCAGAAGCAACAATGACAGCCGTATATGTGCAAAACCGATTGTCCCATAGTGCACTTGGGTTCAAGATCCCGAAAGAGATGTTCACCGGAAAGAAGCCAGAGGTAAGCCATCTCAAAATATTTGGCTGCCCAGTATTTATACATATACCGAAAGAGAAAAGAAACAAGTTGGAACCCTCAGGAAAGAAGGGAATATTTGTGGGACACTGTGAGGTCTCCAAGGCCTTCAGGATCTATATACCAGGTCACCGCCACATTGAGATCAGCAGGGATGTGACCTTTGATGAAGATGCAGCGCTCAAGAAATCGAGAAAATGCCAACTTGAAGAGGTATATGAAGAGGAACCCGTAATCCCCGGAATTGCAGAATCGGTGAGGGAGGTTCCCAGAGCTGTTGAACCAGTGAGGGAAGTCGTAAATTCCCCTGATGAGGAAATTCTAGAAGATCATGACGTAGTAGAGTTTCAAGAACCTCCTCAGATGACAATATCCCATAAAAGAAAGCCATCTTGGGCTAGAGATCTTATTCAAGATGAAGTGAAATATGGTGTTCCCGAAGGAACCACAAGACATGTGAAGAGACCTAAGACATTCTCCAGTTATATGGCTTTGATGTGTGATCTCCTAGAGAAGGAGCCTACCTACTTTGAAGAATCCATTCAGAAGAAAGAATGGGCAGATGCCATGACAAAAGAATACCAATCCATAATAAAGAACGATGTATGGGAAATAGTTCCCAGACCGAATAGAAAGGTTGTGGTATCGTCTAGATGGCTCTTCAAAATAAAACATGTTGCCGAAGGAAGTATTGAGAAGTATAAAGCAAGATTTGTCGCTCGTGGATTTTCTCAAACGGAAGGCATTAACTATGAAGAGACATTCGCTCCTGTAGCCAGATACACTTTGATCAGACATCATAGCCCTTGCAGCTAAGATGAAGTGGAAGTTACACCAGATGGACGTAAAGACAACCTTCCTAAATGGTGTCATCGAAGAGGAAGTGTATATAGAGCAACCTCAAGGATTTGAAGTTGAAGACAAGAAGTCTCGTGTCTGCAAGTTGAAGAAAGCCTTGTACGGATTGAAGCAAGCTCCTAGAGCTTGGTATGGCCGGATAGACAGTTTCCTGACGAGCTTGGGCTTTACCAAGAGTAAAGCAGATTTTAACCTTTACTTCAAGGTTATGAACGATGAGCCAATGATATTATTGTTGTATATGGATGACTTGTTCTTAATTGGAGAAGAAAATCTCATCACTGAATTTAAGAAGAGACTCGCTTCACAATTTGAGATGAAAGACCTTGGCCTAATGCACTATTTCTTAGGTCTTGAGTTATGGCAGAGTCCAGAGACGATCTTCCTTAACCAAGGGAAGTATGCAGTCGAAATATTGAAGAGATTCGACATGTTAGAGTGCAAGCCCATGAATACACCCATGGAAACGACGTTGAATCTATTGGTCGATACTTCATCAGAAATGATTGATGCCACACTGTATAGACAGATTATTGGATCGATGATGTACTTGACGAACACCAGACTAGATATTTGTTTTGTCGTGAACACCTTGAGTCAATTTCTGGTAGAACCCAGACATGTTCACCTTGTGGCTGCAAAACATGTGATGACGTACCGTAAGGGTACATTAGATTGTGGTCTCAATTATGATGGAGATCATGATTTCACATTGAGTGGGTACACTGATTCCGATTGGGCAGGAAGTGTTTCTGACAGGAAAAGCACTTCAGGATGTTGTTTCAATTTGGAATCATCCATGATCTCATGGAAGAGTAGGAAGCAACCCAGCATTGCTCTCAACACAGCCGAAGCAGAATAAATTGTTGCATGTTCTACCAGTTGCAAAGCTATATGGCTTCGAAAGTTGTTGACCGGCCTATTTGACCTAGAAATGGAAGCAACCACGATCCTATGTGACAACCAGAGCTGCATAAAGATGACAGAGAATCCTGTATTCCATGATAGGTCGAAGCACATAGAGATTCGTTATCATTACATCCGTGACATGGTGCAGAGAGGAGCCTTAAAGATCCAGTACGTTAGCACGGATGAACAGGTTGCTAATGTGTTGACCAAGCCTCTATCTCGTGTAAAGTTTGAGCACTTTCGAGATAAGCTTGGTATAGTCTGAAAGGACCTTCCTTGAAAGGGGGAGTAGTTGTTGTGATGAGACATCTCTTGCTTCCAGCTTCATTGTTGCGACGTAAAGAAAGAAGATGTGATGAGACTAGCACTGTGCTTCCGGCTTGATAGTTGTGACGTAAAGCCAGTCTAGTATATTGCGTCCAACCTGATGGTTGTGACGTAAAGCAAGACGATGTGATGAGACTAGTACTGTGCTTTCGGCTTGACAACTGTGACGTAAAGACAGTCTAGTATCTTGCTTCCAACCTGATAGTTGTGACGTAAAGCAAGACAATGTGATGAGACTAGTGTTGTGCTTCCGACTTGACAGCTGTGACATAAAGGCAGTCTAGTATCTTGCTTCCAACCTGATGGTTGTGACGTAAAGCAAGACGATGTGATGAGACTAGTACTGTGCTTCTAGCTTGAGAAGCTGTGACGTAAATCCAGTCTAGTATCTTGCTTCCAACCTGATGGTTGTGACGTAAAGCAAGACGATGATATGAGACTAGTACTGTGCTTCCATCTTGAGAATATGTGACGTAAAGCCAGTCTAGTATCTTGCTTCCAACCTGATGGTTGTGACGTAAAGAAAGACAATGAGATGAGACTAGTACTGTGCTTCTAGCTTGAGAAGTTGTGACGTAAAGCCAGTCTAGTATCTTGCTTCCAGCTTGATTGTTGAGACGTAAAGCAAGACAAGTAGTGAGCTTCCAGCTTAACAGCTGTGACGTAAAGCCAGTCATGTATTATGATGACCCAGCCTCATGCTGTGATGATGATGATGTATTAGTTTTATACTAATTCATATTGATGCAGATGATGATTGCATTCCTTTGAGAATGACGATGTTGTCGATGACGAAAACTCCTGATGATTTATAGATACGCCAGTCAGTATTCCAAGATGATATTGATGATATTTTCCTCCTGATGTTGTTGATGATGCAGTCCTCTCTCTCGCCTGATGTTGTTGAAGAATACCCTTCTTGTTAAGGGGGAGTGTTGAAATAATGTAACTACAAAGTGTATTCTTATTATTATTTGATATATTATTCATTGGATCAATCCCCATTGTGGATTGATCATGTCGGCTATTGTAAAAGGACCAAATCCCCTTTTGCGGATTAGTCATAATATAATTGTAATAGGCAAAAGAAGAAGTCAGCCCCATAATATATCAAAGAGGCCCCGGAATATAATAAAGGTGGTTATAACCACCCAGGAGAAGAAGTCGGCCCTGCTAGTGAAAGGACACTCCCACACATGTCAGTCTTGTATAAATAAGGAGGTTAGCGCCTCACTTAGACACACACTCACTTGTTCATTGAGAAACAAGTTTCAGAGCTGCAGTTGGAGAAGAGAGAGAGAGAGAGAGGCATCTTTGGGAGAGGACATTTTGTACTTGTTTGAGTTATCTCTTGGCATTGTATTGGCTATCTATAATAAGAAAGTTTTGTTGGGTTTTCTTCCCCTAGAGGGTTTCCCAAGATAAATGTTGTGTCTCTTGTGATTGTGTATTTCTTAGTGATCTCGTCTTATGTTGTTGTTATCTATTGAAATGCAAAGAACTATAATAATGGCTTAAACATTAACATACCGGTCCAAATGGCACCTATCCGTCGGGCATGGTCCTTCACATCAAAAGCTACGCCCTCCATGGGCTCATTAGTCACAGGGATCATAGCAATGTCAATCACATCTCATCATCAATGTTATTAAACATGTGCATAAAATCCCTAATACATCGGTTAACAACTCAAAGACGTTTACACAAGCCTACAATACAAATCTGGAGAAAAGGACAAGGCGTCCTATTGGGATTGTGTCCACTGGAAAAGGAAAGTTCTCGAAAGAGACCTCATCCAAGCCATGTAAGTGGGTGATGTGGTCAGGGGAATTCCACGCATCTGAGTGCAATGAAGGCCAAGGATGCAAGAAATGTTACCTGTGGGTGCCTTTGTTAGAAGGCGAGCTGTACCTGTCTTAGATGCATTCTTTCCAAGCCCATTCTTACCTTTTATTCTTATTCTTTTCATTCTTTTATATTTTATTGCTTTTCCTTTTCTTTGTTCAAGATCTAATCAGGGGACACTGCCCTGGCGTGGTGACCAGTGGTGGCAGCGTTACCCACATGTATTTTCACAGAAATGAGAAGGTTGGCTCGTGATGAGACCCCCTTTCCCTTGGCCATGCAACCAAGAGTCACTGCCCTGGAGTGGTAACCAGCTGGTGGCAATGTCATACGGCTAGGTACCCATGGACCTAATAGGTTGGCTCGTGATGAGACCCCCTATCCTCTGGTTAGGTCTTGTTTTATTATTTTTTTCGGGTCCCCCTTGTTTCTTGCTAAGAAGTCTTTTATTGTTTTCTCGGGGATCCCTGGGCAAAGCATCTCGAGGTTTTATTTTTAGGCTTTTTTCTTTTACTAGCTTGCTTTTACCTTCTGGGCCTTTAGCCCCTTCTTCCCACGAGATAAGGTGCAGTCCTGAAAATAGGTCAACCCAGTGCCTGGACAAGTGGAATGGAATAAGTGAGCGTGAGACAAGATGAAACAGTGGTGCTATGATGGGAGCAGACGATGTCTTTTCAAAAATCCCCCCAGTGGCAAACCAAAACCTACAGACACATGCTTGCTAGGGCACCCTGTCAATCCCCCCAAACATGGTCAAGTGGGCAAGTGTAAGATCCAAGCAGTTTTTAGAAATAAAAGGAATCAGATGCATACATTCAATGGTTTTGATGATCAAAGTGACACATACCACGATACCTAGACTAATTACCTCATGGAGCAAGAACCTTCTCTGACACAGGACCAAGCTGATGGTGATGGATGTTGTTGTTGCTGACAAGATAAAGATGATGGAAGAAAGAAAAGGTGGGCCCTCCAGGGTCATGCTAAAGTCAATCTTTCTCTCGGTACTCCATGTCTAGGACCTGTGGGCCTCGAGACATGACCTCCTAGTTATCCCTAAAAGTGGGGGATAACATGATGCTTCAAGGAGAGGAATTGGGACAGTCCTCATGCAAGACGACTAGCCTTTGGCTTTCACTAGGAAACAACTTTTGGAGCAACATTTGGGCCAATCAACCTATGAAAAGGAAATATTGGCTATAGTACATTCAGTGGATCTCTGGTGTCCTTATCTATTGGGGAAATGCTTCCAAATAAAAATTGATCATCGTAGCCTTAAGTATTTTCCGGAACAAATAATTTCATCCCTAGAGCAATAAAAATGGGTGACAAAGCTATATGGATATGATTATGTGATCATCTACAAGAAGGGAAAAGAAAATGTGGTTGTTGATGCTCTTTCATGAAAATATGAAGAAGAAGGGTCCCTCTTTTCCCTCTCATTCATTGTAGCAGATTAGCTCTAGGATGTTCGTTGAGAATGGTTGCAAGACCCCAAACTCTCGAGCCTGATCCAAAAATTTCAAAGGATTCAAAAAATTCTCCACGGTGCTCTTGGCACAATGAAGAGTTTCACTATAAAGGATGCCTATATTTAAGCAAACAATCAAACCTTAAATCCAAGGTGCTCTATGAGTTTCATGCTTCACCCACATCTGGGCATTTAGGATTTACCAAAACCTATGAACGGGTCAAATGTTCTTTTTTCTAGGAAGGTATGAAACAGGACATCCGCACCTTTGTGGTTGAATGTGATACCTATCAACACCATAAGGATGAAACCATCAAAGCTCCAGGAACACTCCAACTACTCTCGATTCCACCTACTATTTGGATGGATATTTCTATGGATTTCATAGTGGGCTTACCTAAATCGAGCAATAAGTCATTCATCATGGTGATAGTTGATCGTCTTTCCAAATATGTTCATTTCTATGCTCTTCAACACCCGTTCATCGCATCCACAATGGCTCAAATTTTTATGGATAATATATTCA
Organism: Picea engelmannii; assembly: GCA_009831015.1. Lineage (NCBI taxonomy): Eukaryota > Viridiplantae > Streptophyta > Pinopsida > Pinales > Pinaceae > Picea > Picea engelmannii. The sequence goes on from ML782173.1 coordinate 969,913, forward strand.
AACTCCATGGAATGCCTCATTCTATTGTCTCCAACCAAGATCCAACTTTCACCAATAATTTTTGGAAAGAATTGTTCAAGCTCCAAGGAACCCAATTGCACCCCTCAACATCGCTTATCATCCCCATATTGATGGACAAACTGAAGTTGTCAAAACGTGTTTGGAAACATATTTACGGCGTTTTGGGTCAGAAAGACAAAATTAGTGGGTTCAATGGTTACCCCTATATAAATGGTGGTACAACACATCTTACCACACTGCCACTCGCATGACTCCCTTTGAAGTAGTCTACTGGAAAAAGCTACCGTTGATTCTCTCATACATGTCAGGGATCTCCAAGGATCATGAGGTTGACGATAATCTTATAGTCCACACAACCATTCTATATACCCTCAAAGAAAATTTGGTCCTGGCTCAGAATCGCATGAAGCAACAAGCAGATCAAGATCATTCAGAGCATCAATTTGTTGAAGGAGACTAGGTGTTTCTTCGTCTGTAACCTTATAAGCTGACTTCAATCAAACCTGAACATTCTCCAAAGCTTTCCCCCCAATTTTATGGTCCTCATACAATTCTCAAACGAGTGGGGTCTATGGCTTACAAGTTAGCTATGCCCAGTCACTCTAAGCTCCATCCTATTTTTCATGTCTCATGCTTAAAGAAAGTGATTGGAACTAAGTGCCAGACTCAAACCAGTCTTCCTGAGCGGGATAAAGAAGGTTACATTTGGTTGCAGCCACAAGAATTCTTGGACCAGCGTGAGCGTCGTCTCTATCAGCGCACCATCAAGGAAGTTTTAGTTCAATGGAAGGATACACCACAAGAAGATGCCACCTAGGAGCTAGCTACCATTCTGCACCAATTTCCTCATCTCAAGACTTGAGGACGAGGTTGTTTCTCAAGGGTGAGGGCATGTTTGGGGCCTAACCTCCCTAACCCCTCACATAGGTAGAATAATATATTTTCCATGTAATAAACGCTGACATTAGAAAATAAGGACTATATAATAATGTGAACAAGTCTAATGTAAGAAGACTTAATAGAAGCTTCCGCTTCTAGAAAGATCTTCCTCTAGAATGTTCTTTAGAAAATAGAATTAGCATAAATATGAGTATAAGGCATGAAAAAGTCTTGTCTTGATAATTATTGCAATAGAGTTTTTCTCTGTTGGAGCCTGCCCCTTCGAAGAGGACAATGAACTTGGATTTCTATTAATAAAGGTATCATTGTTGGTGTTCTTATTCTCTATATTTTGTTGTTCCTATGGTATTTGCTGCAATATTTTTGTTTTTGCTTATTATAATGCATCTGGTACCTTACATATTCCTCCAAAAGGCATAGTCTCCTAGGTGTTATCCAAGTTCCTAACATCATTAGACATCATTTGCACATGAAATGTCTCGTAACTCTTGTATCTCTCCTAAACTATTGAACAATAATCACTTCATACGTGTCTCATAACCCCAATGAGATATAGTTTCTTTGATCCACAAGCATCCCTACTATTGAACAACTACCTCTCGTCCACTACATCACTCCCTATCTTTAAAGTGTGGGCCTCTTAAAATGCAAACAATGTCAGTTCTTCAATGGAATCATCACCACTATCAATATCCGATGGATCTCCAACAATGGCTAAGTCACATTTGATAACTATAAAGGCACAAGTTGTGAAACCCATCATCGTAGATATCTGACCAAAATCCTCTTCAGCACTAGAACTTACATTGGTATTAATTGCAATATTATAGTTCTTCTCTTTGCCATTTACCAAATGATTATTTTTTTCAACCCACAAACTCCATCCCATAACTAATAGGCTTTTGCTCCAACAATATATTTTTCACGAACTTCATAATCTCCTTTTTTAGCTTGAAGCACAACACAGGTATTGTTGTAAACCTGCCCCGAAAATTGGATTCCTTCTGCTAATTTATGTACAATGTGTTGTTGTATGACAACAACAAACTCATGTATGGCCACTGTACGACAGACGATGGCTAGAAGTTGCTCCTTTACATAATACAATATTTACTTTGGCATATGACTTCAAATGGAAACTAGCTGCAAACTGTGGCCGTTGTTTTCTTGACAGGGGAGGGAACTCCCTTCTCTATACACCTCCTTGTCTTTACATGCAGTAGTGACTAGCACAATGGAGGCTCTTTTTTCTCAAAAAACAACTCTAATGCAAACATTAATTTTATCATCTATTATTCATGTAGCTCCCTTACACACTTCTACATTCCTCATGATTCAACTCATATTTCGTCTTTTCCCCATTCAGATATTCAATTTGCATAAATCATGAGATTTGTTTTCCTTTCACTCCTAGATCAAGATAGGTTGGATAACAAACCCTGTCTGATACCATATTATGAAATGAGCTAGATTACTAAATGTTGAAACCCTAGATACGGTTGAGATGGAGATACACACAATAACACAATGTTGTATTTAGAAAATACTTCACATATTTACAATGGGATTCACCTCTCTTATATAGAGTTTGGGAGGTCATACTTTCCAAAACCCTACATGCTAATAAAAACCCTAAAACCTATCTTTTAGCTTAAGTCACTATGGTGACCTAAGTCACTGACACGATGACATGAAACACAGAGGACACGAAAATACGAGTCTCTGACATGTGAAATTTCGACTTGGAAAATAGGACACAAAGGATACTTTTATCTCTCTCTCTCTCTCTCTCTCTCTCTCTCTCTNTATATATATATATATATATATATATATGAAAAAAAATTGAAAATTACACATACAAAAATAAAATTTAGACATAAAGATTCATATTTTGTTAGAAACTAAAAGATTTACATGATACAAAACTTTAAACATGTAACATAAATGATAAACCCTGATTCATTGTACATTTTAACATCAATGACGACCAAATGACAAACACTAAACACACAAGAAATTAGAACCATACGGTACAGTATTCTCAATCTCAATAAGTCATCAAAATCAAAATTCACATAGATACTGATTCTGAGTCACTGATACTATAGGCGGGAATACCAATGGAAAATACAAATAGCCATAGGGTAGATAATAGAACCCTAGATGGAAGAATCTCATAGCTCATGAGTCGCCACTGTCAGTAGTCCTCCATGCCATAATCATCAAGATTAGCATCACTACTAGTGCTCTCTCCTCCATCCTCCTCCTCCTCCTCTATATCCAATGCAATCTGTGCATATGTTGGTGTGGAGGATGACCCCTCGAGAGGATCACCATCATCAAAAGTGACTGGCTCTAGCACTGGTTCATTAAGATCCAACTTGACTAATGTTGATTCAACATTGTTGTCCAAACCCATATCATCGGGAAACACATCCCACTTCTTTGTATTTCCTGTCAACCATTTTTCTCTCTACATGTAAATAAGATGGAGGTTGGTGTGCACATACACCACTAAGTCACCTAACACGATGACACAGAGAAGAGTTCAACAAAAGAGTTTATACTTGAGTGAAGGGTACATTTTTACTAGGGTCATCACAAAGAGTTCAACAATTAATGCCACCAACATTGAGGTACATAAAAGGCTTGGTGCTCTTAATTAAATTCCATTTCCATACCATGATAGAATCCAGTGGAAACATTGCAATCCTGAAAACCATTAAGTCTATTGAATTTTGAATGGGACCTAAAATTCTACTTTCTCCATATGAAGTCCAATGAGGTTGGAACCACTCTCAAACATCCTGAAACAATTAATGGTAATGTTAAGAATTTAAGTAAAAGGATGAAAATGAAAAAAATAAAGGAGAATGTAGTGACATTCTCCTTTATTTTTTTCATTTTCATCCTTTTACTTTAAGAATTTAATATTACCATTAATTACTAGGGTAGGTGAAATGGAGGGGGTGGGGACCTCTTTAAATAGCATTAGTAGGGGAAAATAACCATCAGTTGCACAACAAAATACCTCACAACTCCAACTTGCATGAGAAAATGTGAGCCTGGGACCTTTCCTATGCATGACACATGTCCTGAATGTTGATTTGTGTACCTTGGGAGGTGTTCCCCATGTGTTATCCCTTCTTAGCACATGAGGGAAAGTCATTTGGCTTTTGTCCTATGTACTTTATGTTCTATTTTGTACTTGACTTTGGTTAAAGTGCAAAATGTCACTTTTTG
>ML782173.1:1001316-1028944 GCA_009831015.1 Picea engelmannii
AAAAAAACCAAGTCCCCCACCTCGAAACTGCACTCTATCCTCTGCCTGTCTGCATAGATCTTCTGCTGATTTTGTGTTGCCTGCAGATTTTCCTTCACTTCCCATAGAATCCTCTGACTCTCCTCGATCCATTCCTTGGCCCTCGGGGCCCTCCAATCTCCAAACACAGTCTCCATAAAGGAGGGTGCATCGTATCCATACAATGCTCGAAATAGTGACATCCGAATAGACATGTGGTATGTTGTGTTGTAATAGTACTCACCCATGTGCAACCATCTCACCCATGTGCGTTGCTTCCCTCCCACATAATTACTCATATACCCCTCCACCCATTTGTTGACGATATATGTCTGTCCATCTGCCTGGGGATGGTAGATGGTACTCGTGGCTAACTCTGTGCCCACCAACCTGAAGAGTTTCTGTCAAAATGCGTTGATGAAGCGCCCATCTCTATCACTGACTATCTTCCTGGGTAAGCCATGCAATCTGAAGACCTTCCTAAAAAATAACTCTGCTACCTGTATAGCCTTGTAGTCCGTGAGTATGGCAAAGAAATGTACAAACTTGGTCAGTCTGTCGACAATTACAAAAATACAGCCCCTGCCTTACACTCGAGGAAGTCCTGTAATGAAGTCCATAGAAATGCTCTCCCACTTTTTCTCTGAAATGGGTAGAGGCTGAAGTAACCCCACGGGGTGTGTCTGCTTAGACTTGTTCATATGACAAGTCGTGCACTCCCGAATGTGCCTCGGTACATCATCCTTGAGACCCTTCCATGAGAATCTCTCCCTGATTTGCTGGTATGTTTTGAAGAATCCCTGATGCCCGGTTGTAGGTGAGTCGTGACAGACCTTCAGAACATTCCCTTTTAAGGTAGATTCTGGAACCAAGTAGATCCGGTCTTTGTAGAAAATGACATCGTCTAACACCCAGTATCTATCATCCACCACATGTCCATCCATTACCTCACAGGAAAACTTGTTTTTGGAGTACTCCACTAACAAATGTGCCTTCCAGTCTGTGCAAATATCCATCATCGAACAACCTGCTGGCCTCCTGGACAAGGCATCTGCTAGGACATTCATTTTTCCTTTAACATACTCAATATCAAAGTCAAAGGCTTGAATCTTCGAGACCCATTTATGTTGTCTCTCGCTAAGGTCTTTCTAATCTAGGAAATACTTGAGACTGTTGTGATCAATCTTCACCATAAAACCTATTGCCCACCAGATACTGCCTAAATTTGGTTAAGTCGTGCATGATTTCTAGCATTTCCTTGTCGTATATAGAATAGAGCCTCTCCGGCTCACTGAGCTTCCTGCTCTCAAAAACAATGGGATGCCCCCCCTGCATCAAAATTGCTCCAATCCCCACCCCTGATGCATCGCACTCTAGGAAAAACGGCCAAGAGAAATCCGGAAGGGCTAGAATAGGGCATGTGCTCATAACCTCCTTCATTTTCTCAAAAGTCTGTTGTGACTCATCAATCCAATGAAAAGCACCCTTCTTAGTCAGATCGGTGAGTGGTGCCCCCAACTGTGAAAAACCCCTGACGAACCGCCTGTAGTAACTGCATAACCCAAAGAATCTCTTCAGCTCTGTGAGGCTCTTGGGTGTTGGTCAATCCAAAATGGCCCTGATCTACTCCTGATGAACTTGTACTCCATGCTCACTGATAATATGCCCCAAGTACAGTAGTTCTCTCATCCCGAACTCACACTTGGACTCCTTGGCATATAATGACTGTGCCTGCATAATGCCCAAGACCTCCTCCAAGTGTGTCAAATGTTCAGCCTACGTTCTGCTGTAAATCAAGATATCGTCGAAGAATACCAAAAGGTACTTCCTCAGGTGTCCTCTAAAGATGTGATTCGTGCAAGACTGGAATGTGGCTGGTGCGTTGGTCAATCCAAACGGTGTGACCAAAAACTCAAAGTTCCCAAAATGGCATCAGAACGTTGTCTTCTCTATGTCCTACTCTTTGATGCTGATCTGATGGTATCCTGATCGTAGATCAATTTTGGTGAAGAAAATTGCCCCATGTAGCTCATCCATCAGCTCATCTATGCGCGGAATGGGGTACCTGTTTTTGATCGTCTTCTTATTAAGGGGTATGTAGTCTATGCACATCCTCAATGTGCCATCTTTCTTCAGAACCAGTACAACTGTAAAAGAAAAGGGACTCATGTTGGGCCTGATATGCCCCATCGCAAGCAATTCCTTGAATGCTTTCTCGATCTCGTCCTTGAATCTTTTGGGGTTTCTATAGGGCGTGGTGATCACAGGTGTAGCCCTGCCTCTAACTCAATAGTATGCTCAAACCCCATGTCTGGTGGCCTCCCTACTGGTATCGGCCCAAAAACTGGCTCATATTGACTCAAAAGCTCTCTGATCTGTGGATGGTAATGCTTTCTTCCCTCTAAATCCTTTCGGGTGGTGATCAAACACTCTGCTGCATATGCTACATCACCATGGCAGAAGAGCCGCTCCATCCTCTTCGCTGATACTGCTCTGGGTGCTCCTATAGACATACCTCTCAATACTACCCTCGACCGGCTGGCATCTCTAAAACTCATGGTCAACGTTTGAAAGTTGAACCCAATCTCTCCCAACAAATATAGTGACTGCACCCCTAATACCGCATATGTATCTGACAAGTCAACTACATAGAAAGTATCTGTCATGGTGTAGTTGCCTAACTTGGCCTCTAGGTTGGGAATCATATCCAAGCATGTCATAGTATACCCATCTGCCACGACCATCATAAACCCCTCAAACTCCTTAGTGTGTAACCCCCTCCGGGATACTAAAGACGCATCAATGAAATTGTGGGTGGCCCCACCATCTACTAGAGTTGTCATGCGCTGCCCCTGTATAAGGCCCTTGAGCCTGATAGTGTTGTACTTGGGTAATCCTGAAAGGGTCCCTATGGTGCCCGCTTTCGCCTCTCTGCGAGGTTTTGTCTCCCCCTTTGGTTGTGCTTCTACCTGTGCCTGAGGTTTCTTCGGAGGCTGCTCTGGCTCCTGTGTAGGCTCATCCTCTAAGTCGTTGTCTGCTTGTGACCTGATCTCCTCCTCCTCATCCTCACTACCTGATTCCACCTCAATGTAGTGGATCTGTCCCTTGCCCATGGACCGATGCCCTGCGACCCAAGGGTCTCTGCAAGAGAAGTAAAGCTTCTTCCTCATCAATTCCCATCTAGTATCATCATCTAGCTTGGGCTTACCCTTCCAATCCCTCTGAGGGTTCTTTTGATCCTTGTTTCTCTGTGGCACAAAGGGTTTGGGTTTCAGCACTGAGTCCCCCATGTCTCTAGTGCGCACATTGGCCTCTTGTAGGGTGTGAGGCTTGAAATCCTTAACCCAACCTCTCAATGGCTCTGTCAATGCCTCGGTGAACAAAATCACCAACCTGTGCTCTGAAATATATGATACAACCACTGCCTTCCGCTGGAACTCTGTGATAAATGCCTCAACTGACCTTGTCTGTCTCAGCTGTGTCATATCCCTGAAATGGATTTCTGGATCCCTCTTGTCGAACCTCTCCATCAACCTCTCAATGAACTCTAAATATGATGTAATGTGGCTTTGACCCGAAGTCACCAGCCCATGATACCACCACTCGTGGGGCTCCCCCTCCAAGTGCAATGTGGAAAAGCTAATAGCTTCTGACTCTGTGATCAAGTTGAGCTTGAAATATGTATCAAGTTTTTGTACCCATGCCTGAATTGAGCATTGAGATGACCCGTCGAAAGTAGGAATATTCAACTTTTCCACCTTCTTTATAAAGTCCATGTTTTGAGTCTACGCATTGCCCCTCTATGCATCCCTGGGCCTGTTCAGATACCTAATCGAACAGTAATCTAACAAAATCATATCTGCATGGAACTCTGGCCCCGGTGCCAAATAGTCTCGCATGTACTTTGCAAATGGGTCCTGTGGCCCTGCCTACTCCTGTCTCAGCTGTCCTCCTGTCTTCCCTGGATGTCCCAACTGTTGTCCCCCCTAGAATTGAGGATATAGAGGTCAAGGAATCCTCCCAGATGATGTATAGGTATGAATAGGCGAATGATGCCTACTTGCTCCACCCTGAGATCCACTGGAACCACTGGCCCCACCTCCCTGGTGTCCTCCTGAACTAATCACTCCACCTGTCGCGTTGGCACCCATAATGCTCACACTATGCTGGATCATCTGTGTGCTGATGGTCATTTGTGCTATGGCGTTCATCATATCCCGCTGCCCTCTGGCTAGGTCATTCAAGATGGCCTAGGTACTGTCATGCAATGTCTCGGGGCCTTTCCCCTTGCCCTTTGGTGTCTCATTCTTGTCACCCATAATCCCCTCTATCTTTGCCTCTATATTGGAACTGATATGATCCCTGTCCTCTGCCTCCGGCTCTGTATCTGACTAAGTATGGAAGGGAGTGTAGTCCCTCCTATTCCTGTCCCTTATGTCTCGATTATGACCCCTGTGGTACTGAATGTACTCGCCCCCAATATGACCTCTGCCCTCTAGGTATTCTGCACATGTTCCCGGAATCATGCGATCGTGAGATAAGCGCTTCTTCACAAGCTGGCAGGAAGAAGGCTCTAATACCACTGAAATATCCCAAATCCAACAGATCTGGATATGATCTACTAAGACTGGTGTTAGGCTCTCGGATCTAATACTCTGGGGGTTTTTGGATGAGTTTAGTATCTTTGTCTAAACATGCGTGGTGATTTTGCATGTGGGTTCAGATAGAATAAGTGGTTTAAACAAGTATATCATGCATGCGAATAATAGAGAAACAACACAACCCAATAATATGTATTATGTGAAATAGCTAGAAATACAACTTGCATGCGGAAAATAGAGAAGCTAATCATCAGCTAGATCTCGTAACAGTGGATCCTCGCTGGAATACAATGCAAAAGAATCAGGAAATGCCCATAATCATAGGAGATGGATGGATCTGTAGCATGCATGGACAAATCTGCTTCATGCAACTCTGAATGCTCATGGCAACTGCTACAAACGACTGAGATACTCGCCCTTGTGGATACACTCGTCTGATCGGCCTGAAATCTATCCCAAACTGTGTGCCCTAGCCTCAAAGATCCTCTTGGTAACTGACAGACTGAAGATCAGCCCTCTGTTGATCTGAATGGACCTCAGATGAGATCCCCTAAGGGTTTGCGCCCCTCTCCTGGACAACTACTGTGCACTATTGATTCCACCGTCGGAATCTGGCCGTATATGTCTCAAAATGAGCGCCCTAGCCTCCTCTGTAACGAATCGGAAGGGTTTCCCCGGATCTGGTCCGGTGAGCTCTCTTGAACCCTAGATATACCTACCCAAGTGTTGCGCACTCCTTAGCTAAATGATGCGCCTTGGTGGATTCCTCCGTCGGAATCTGATGACTGATGGCTCAAATGAAGCGCCTTGACTCCCTCTCAACTAGGTCGGAAGGATCTGGCGAGATATGCTCTGGCCTCGTCCAGCTACACAAAATTGTCTCTCAAATCCCTGTGCCCTCACTGGTTGCAATGCGCACTGACTGAACTGGGTCTGTAGAATGCTGATCTGGGACGATGAAATACCTGGATGGTACTTTCGATAGGCTAGGGTGTGTCTTCCAACACGAAAACCAATCTGCAGTGGTGGTTTCCTCCAGAAATCCACAAAACAATTGATCAAGTCGACTTCCTCCTCTGGAACTTGTTTCTCAATTCACAAATCAATCATAATGAAGAATTAGGTTGAATTCCTCCTCTTATACCTCCACTGATCTAATTTGTTGTTAACATCACTTAAGTTGGGCGACTTATTCCTAAGTTGAGTATGATTAATTAATTAAGTCCCCTGAAACCCCTTTTTCTTCTATTTCTCCATTGACTCTGGCTTAAGTGACTTTTCCTATGCTTTTTGGCTTAATTAATCGTTTAGCCCTTTATTAACCCTCATTTCTCCCTTTGTTCCTTGTTTGTGCCTGACTATAGTCTATGGGAACAGGTAGACTACTAAGTCACTCCTTACTGAAGCTATTCTTGGGAATGGGACATCACAATCAACTAAGATCAGGTTCTTCTAGAACCAGCTGTCAACAATGAAATGTAGTGGGGCCCCTTCACCCACATCTGTGAATGGAAGAAATGCTCCCCCTCCTCAAGCTCCTCTGACTCATTTGGTTGGATCTTCGGGGTTGCGATGGTAGCACTGGGTTTTGCATCAATGATCCACTTTTCCTTATCCTATTCTATATTAGAATCTAAGTCAGGGTCGGACTCTTTTTCTTTAAACTCAACCAACAATGACTGTTTCGAATGACATTCATCAGTGTTGTGCCGAGGGATTTTGTGGAATTCACACCACTTTCCAGTGTCTTTCTTCGATTTCTCCTTACCCTTCTTTACCCGTGGCTTAAACTGGTTGTCTCGAGGTTGGATCTTCCTACTCCACCCCTTGTTCTATGAGTTAGGGTCGTCTTTACCATACATTTGTTGTGGCAGATTTTGTGATGTCTCATTCCCAAGAATAGCCTCAATAGGGAGTGACTTAGTAGTCTATCTGATCCCATAGACTATAGTCAGGCACAGACAGGGAACAAAGGGAGAAATAAGGGTGAATAAATGGCTAAATAATGAATTAAGCCAAAAATCATAGGAAAAGTCACTTAAGACAAAGTCAATGGAGAAATAGAAGAAAAAGGTGTTAAGGGAGGACTTAATTAATTAATCACATTCGACTTAGGAGGAAAGGCGCCTAGCTTAAGTGATGTCAATGAAAAATTAGATTGGGGGAGGTATAAGAAGAGGAATTCGACCTAATTCCTCATTATGTTATGATTTTGAGTTGAGAACATGTTCCGGAGGAGGAAGTCGACCTCTTAGGTGTTTTGTGGATTTCTAGAGGAAACCACCACCCAGATCAATTTCGGTGTTGGAAGACACACCCTAGCCTATCGGAGATACCATCCAGGTATTTCACCGTGCTAGATCAGTATTCAGTATACCCAGTTCAGAGATTGTGCATTGCAACCAATGAGGGTGCAAGGGTTAGAGACAATTTTGTGTAGTTGGACGAGACTAGGCCAGATCTCGCCATTTCCTTCCAACCTAGTTGAGAGGGAGCCAGGTGCTTCTTTTGAGCTATCACTCATCAGTTTCTGACGAAGGAATATCCTAGTGCGCAACAGGCAGCCAGAAAGTGCGCAACACTTGGGGGAGTACAATGAGGGTTCCAGAGAGCTCACCAGGATAGATCCGGAGAAACCCTCTCGATCCTGTAAGGAGCATACCAGGGCGCTCATTTTGAGGCATACATCACCATATTCCGATGGTGGAATCACAAGGGCACACCAGTTGTCCAAGAGAGGGGCAAACCCTCAAGGGGTCCCCTCCAGGGTCCAGTTTGATCAGTAGTGGGTCGATCTTCAATCTCACAGTCACCAAGAGGAGTTGTGAGGTCAGGGCGCATCATTTGGGATAGTTTCCAGGAAGATATGACGAGTATTGCCAACAAGGAGAACTTCCCAGACATTTGCAGCAGTTGTCGTGAGTATCCGAGATTGCATCCAACAGATATGTGCATGCATGTTGCTGATTCTTCCCGATCTTCTGTATATAGTTATTTCTTGTTGTTTTGCATCGTATTCTAGCGATGATCAACTCTTATGAGATCTAGCTGATGAGTAGTTCCTATATTTCCTACATGCACATTGTATTTCGTGTTATTTTCCATAATACATGTTATTGAGTTGTGTTGGTTCCTTTATTTCGCATGCATCATATATTCTGCTCAAACACTTATTTATATGACACACACATGCAAAATATCCAAGCATGTTAAACAAGTAACTAAAACGCATCCAGAAACCCCCAGAGTATCAGATCTGAGAGCTGAGACCTCAGTTTCAGTAGAGTCTATCCAGATCCATTGGATCAGGAATATTCCAGTGGTATCAGAGCCTTCTTCCTGCCAGCCTGTGAAGAAGTGCTTTCTCATGACCCCATGATTCCGTGAACAGGTGCAGAATACCCAAAGGGCCGAGGACATATTGGGGATGAGTACATTCAGTACTGCAGAGGACATAGTAGAGGCAGAAGAGATAGGAATAGAAGGTACTACACTCCCTTCCACACTCAGTCAGATACAGAGCCAAAGTTAGAGGACAGGGATTACATCAATTCTGACACAAAGGCATCCATAGAGAGGACTATGGGTGACAGGCGTGAGACACCAGAGGGCAGGGGAAAAGGCCCCAAGACACATTCTGACAGTACGCAAGCCATCTTTAATGACCTAGCTAGAGGACAGCGAGATATGATGAACGCCATAGCACAAATGGTCATCAACACACAGATGATCTAGCACAGTGTGAGCACTATGGGTGCCAACGCAGCAGAAGGAGCGAGTGGTTCAGAAGGACACCAGGGAGGTGGTGCCAGTGGCTCCAGTGGATCTCAGGGCGGAGCGCGTGGACATTCTTCACCTATCTGTGCCTATACATCATCTGGAAGGAGTCCCCGACCTTTATATCCGCATTTCCGGGGGGGACAGCTAGGGCAGGAAGGAGGACTGTCAAGACAAGGGCAGGCAGTGCCACAGGACCCATTCGAGGAGTACAGGAGAGATTATTTGGCACTAAGACCAGAGTTCCATGCAGACATGAGTTTGCTAGATTATTGATCAATCAGATATCGAAACAGGCCTAGGAAGGCACAGAGGGGCAATGCGCACACTCAAAACATGGACTTCATTAAGAAAGTGGGAAAGCTGAATATTCCTACTTTCGACGGGTCATCACGATGCTCAGCTCAGGCATGGGTACAGAAGCTTGACACATATTTCAAGCTCAACCCGATGACCACCACATTACTTCATATTTGGAGTTTACCGAGAGGTTGATGGAGAGGTTTGACAGGAGGGATCCAGAACTCCATTTGAGGGATCTAACACAGTTGAGACAAACATGGTCGGTTGAGGCCTTCATCACAGAGTTCCAGTGGAAGGCAGTGGCCGTATCAGATATTTCAGAGCACAGATTGGTGTTGTTGTTCACCGAGGCGTTGACGGAGCCATTGAGGGGCTGGGTTAAGGATTTCAAGCCTCACACCCTACAGGAGGCCATTGTGCACACTAGAGACATGGGGGACTCAGTGCTGAAACCCAAAACCTTTACCAAACCCTTTGTGCCATAGAGAGACATGGATCAGAAGAATCCCCAGAGGGATTGGAAGGGTAAGCCCAAGTTGGATGATGACACCAAATGGGAGTTGATGAGGAAGAAGGTTTGCTTCTCTTGCAGAGACCCTTGGGTCCTAGGGTATCAATGCATGGGAAAGGGATAGATCCACTACATTGAAGTAGAATCAAGAAGTGAGGAGGAGGATAAGGAGATCAGGGCACAGGAAGACAGTGATTCAGAGGATGAGCCTACACATGAGCCAGAGTGGCATCCGAAGAAACCTCAGATATAGGCATAGGCACAACCAAAGGAAACAAAACCTCGTAGAGAGGTGAAAGGGGGAACCATAGAAACCCTTTTCGAAGTACCCAGGTACAACACTCTCAGGCCATAGGGCCTTATACAGGGGCAGCGCATGACAACTTTAGTAGATGGTGGGGCCACCCACAATTTCATCGATCCATCCTTAGTAGCCCGGAGGGGGTTACACACTGAGAAGCTTTAGGGGTTCACCGTGGCCGTGGCAGATGGATATACTATGACATGCTTGGATATGGTCCCAGACCTAGAGTTCAATCTAGGAAACTACACCATGACAGATACTTTTTATGTAGTTGACTTGTCAGATACAGATGTATTGTTGGGGGTATAGTGGCTATATTCATTGGGAGAGATTGGGTTCAACTATCAGACATTGACCATGAGTTTCAGAGATGCCAGCGAATCGAGAGTGGTATTGAGAGGTATGTTTACAGGAGAACCCAGAGCAATATCAGCGAAGAGGATGGAGCGGATCTTCTGTCACAGTGATGTAGCATATGCAGCAGAGTGTCTGATCACCACCCGGAAGGATTCAAAGGGCAGAGAGCATTACCATCCACAGATCAGAGAGCTTCTGAGTTGGTATGAGCTAGTGTTTGGGTCGATACCACCAGGGAGGCCACCAAACAGGGGGTTCAATCATACTATTGAGTTGGAGGCGGGGGCTACACCTGTGATCACTGCACCCTATAGACACCCCAAGAGATTCAAGGACGAGATCGAGAAAGGAATCAAGGAATTGCTTGCGATGGGGCACATTAGGCCCAGCACAACTCCTTTTGCTTCTTCAGTTGTACTAGTACTGAAGAAAGATGGCACATTGAGGATGTGCATAGACTACAGAGCCCTCAATAAGAAAATGATCAAGAACAGGTACCCCATCCCGCGCATAGATGAGTTGATGGATGAGCTACATGGGGCAATTTTCTTCACCAAAATTGATCTACGGTCGGGATATCATCAGATCAGCATCAAAGAGCAGGACATAGAGAAGACAGCTTTCAGATGCCATTTTGGGCACTTCGAGTTTTTGGTCATGCTGTTTGGGTTGACCAATGCACCGACCACCTTTCAGTCTTGCATGGATCACATCTTCAGGGGGTAGTTGAGGAAGTACCTTTTGGTATTCTTCGATGACATTTTGATTTACAGCAGGACATGGGTTGAGCATTTGGCACACTTGGAGGAGGTCTTGGGCATTATGCAAGCACAATCATTATATGCCAAGGAGTCCAAGTGTGAGTTTGGGATGAGAGAACTAGTGTACTTGGGGCATATCATTAGTGAGCAGGGAGTACAGGTTCATCAAGAGAAGATTAGGGCCATTTTGGATTGGCCAACACCCAAAAACCTTGCAGAGCTGAAGGTATTTTTTGTGTTAAGCAATTACTATAGGCGGTTTTTTAGGGGCTTTTCACAGTTGGGAGCACCACTCACAGATATAACCAAGAAGGGTGATTTTCATTGGACGGATGAATCACAATAGACTTTTTAGAAAATGGAGGTTATGAGCACATGACGTGTTCTATCCCTTCCGGATTTCTCTCAGTCGTTTGTCTTAGAGTGCAACGCATCAGGGGTGGGGATTGGAGCAGTTTTGATGAGGGGGGCCATCCCATTGTGTATGAGAGCAGGAAGGTCAACGAGTCAGAGAGACTCTATTCGATTTACGACAAGGAAATGCTAGCAATCATGCCTACCTTAACCAAATTCAAGCAGTATCTGGTGGGTAGCAGGTTTGTAGTGAAGACTGATCACAACAATGTCAAGTATATCCTGGATCAGAAAGACCTCAGCGAGAGACGACAGAAGTGGGTCTCAAAGATCCAAGCCTTTGACTTTGACATTGAGTATGTTAAAGGAAAAAGGAACATCGTAGCAGATGCTTTGTCCAGGAGGCCAGCAAGGTGTTCGATGATGGATATTTGCGTAGACTGGAAGGCACATTTGTTGGTGGAGTACTCCAAAAACAAGTTTGCTTGTGAGGTACTGGATGGACAGGTGGTTGATGATAGATACTGGGTGTTAGATGATGTCATTTTCTACAAGGACTGGATCTACTTGGTTCCAGAATCTACCTTAAAAGGGAAGGTTCTGAAGGTTTGTCACGATTCACTTATAGCCAGGCATCGGGGGTTCTTCAAAACCTATCGGCAGATCAAGGAGAGATTCTCATGGAAGGGTCTCAAGGATGATGTACCGAGGCACATCCGAGGGTGCACGACTTGTCAGCAGAACATGTCTGAGCAGACACACCCCGCGGGGTCACTTCAGCCTCTACCCATTCCAGAGCAGAAATGGGAGAGCATTTATATGGACTTCAATACACGACTTCCTCAAGTGCAAGGAAGGGACTGTATATTTGTAGTGGTCGACAGACTGACCAAATTTGTACACTTCTTTGACATACCCACGAACTACAAGACCATATAGGTAGCAAAGTTATTCTTCAAAGAGTTTTTCCGGTTGCACGGTTTACCCAGGAAGATAGTCAGTGACAGAGATGGGCGCTTCATCAACACGTTTTGGCAGGAGCTCTTCAAGTGGGTGGGCACGAAGTTAGCCACGAGTACCAGCTACCACCCGCAAAGAGATGGACAGACAGAGATTGTCAACAAATGGGTGGAGGGGCATCTGAGGAATTATGTGGGGGGGCCAACAATGCACATGGGTGAGATGGTTGCACATGGGTGACTACTGTTACAACACAACTTACCACATGTCTATCAGGATGTCACCATTTAGAGCATTGTATAGATACGATGAACCCTCTTTTGTGGAGACTTTGTTTGGCGATAGCAAGGTCTAAGGGGCCAAAGACTTGGTTGAGGAGAGTCAAAGGATTCTACGGGCAGTAAAGGAGAACCTACAGGCAGCTCAAAACCAACAGAAGATCTATGCAGACAGGTAGAGGATAGAGCGCAGTTTCGAGGTAGGGGACTTGGTTTTTTCTACGATTACAGTCATACAAAGTGTTATGAACATAAATATACATATAAATAGATATTCGATATTCATAACATAATAACTAATTAATAAATAATAATTATTAATAATGAAAGGGCATGTCTCTAAGGACATGACTATTGGTTAACGACACCCCTGCGTGGGTATATAAACGAGCCCTCATTCTCAATTGTAAATCATATTATCATCTTATCTTATCTATTCATATTTTATACATTATTCCTACATGGATTACTTTGTTATATTCCAAGTATTTTGGATAATTCTTGTGTGAGCGAACTTTGTTCGTCTCACAGAGTCTAAACAATCTTCATTGAAAAGAAGTGGGGCAGAGAAGTTGAAGCCTAGGTTCTATGGGTCGTACAGAGTCAACAAAAAGGTAGGCGAAGTGGCCTACGAGCTAGAGCTGTCGAAGGGTAGCAAGATTCACAACGTGCTCCACATTTCTTTCCTTAAAAAGGAAGTGGGACAACAAGTTAGCATTTCAGAGGAGTTGCCACCTTTGGATGAGGAGGGGCAGTTGGAGTTAGTGTCGAAGGAGGTGCAAGAGCGAAGAGAGCACAGATTGAGCAAGGTCATCAGGGAGTGCTTTCTCATGGAGGGGACTTCCAATGGATGATGTCACATGGGAGGGAGAGCATATATTGCAGCACCTAGGATTGATGTTGCTTGAGGACAAGCAATGCCGGGAAGGGAGAACTGTGTTGTCCCATTCCCAAGAATAGCCTCAGCAGGGAGTGACTTAGTAGTCTATCTATTCCCGTAGACTATAGTCAAGAACAAAGGGAGAAATAAGGGTGAATAAATGGCTAAACGATGAATTAAGACAAAAAGCATAGGAAAAGTCACTTAAGCCAAAGCCAACGAAGAAATAGAAGAAAAAGGTGTTAAGGGGGGACTTAATTAATTAATCACATTTGACTTAGGAGGAAAGGCGCCTAGATTAAGTGATGTCAATGACAAATTAGATGGGGGGAGGTATAAGAAGAGGAATTCGACCTAATTCCTCATTATGTTATGATTTTGAGTTGAGAACAGGTTCTAGAGGTGGAGGTTGACCTCTTAGATGTTTTGTGGATTTCTAGAGGAAACCACCACCCAGATTGGTTTCAGTGTTGGAAGACACACCCTAGCCTATCGGAGATACCATCCAGGTATTTCATCGTGCCAGATCAGTATTCAGTATACCCAGTTTAGAGATTGTGCATTGCAGAGAGTGAGGGCGCAAGGGTTAGAGACAGTTTTGTAGCTGGATGAGACCAAGCCAAATCTTGCGATTTCCTTCCAACCCAGTTGAGAGGGAGCCAGGGCACTTCTTTTGAGCTATCACTCATCAATTTCTGACAGAGGAATCTCCTAGTGCACAGCAGGCATCCAGGAAGTGCGCAACACTTGGGGGAGTACAGTGAGGGTTCCAGAGAGCTCACCGGGACAGATTCATAGAAACCCTCCTGACCCAGTATAGAGCATACCAAGGCACTTAGTTTGAGCCATACATCACCAGATTCCGACAGTGGAATCACAGGGGCGCACCAGTTGTCCAAGAGAGGGGCGCAAACCCTCAGGGGGTCCCCTCTGGGGTCCAATTTGATCAGTAGTGGGCCAATATTCAGTTTGGTGGTCACCAAGAGGAGATGTGAGGTCAAGGTGCATCATTTCGGACAGTTTCCAGGAATATCATACGAGTATTTCTAGCAGGGAAAACTTTCCAGACATTTGCAGCAGTTGCCATGAGTATCTGAGATTGCATCCAGCAGATCTGTGCATGCATGTTGTCGATTCTTCCCGATCTTTTGTATATGGGTATTTCTTGTTGTTTTCCATTGTATTCCAGTGACGATAAACTCTTATGAGATCTAGCTAATGAGTAGTTTCTATATTTCCTACATGCACATTGTATTTCCTGCTATTTTCCATAATACATGCTATTGAGTTGTGTTGGTTCCTTTATTTCGCATGCATCATATATTCTTCTCAAACACTTGTTTATATGACACACATGAAAAATCTCCAAGCATGTTAAATAGGTAACTAAACCGCATCCAAAAACCCCCAGAGTATCAGATCTGAGAGCCAAGACATTAGTTTCAGTAGAGTCTATCCAGATCCATTGGATCATGGATATTTCAGATTTGCAAACCCAAACTCCTGCTTATTTCACTGCTTAATTTCTTCTCGATTTTGACAGCATATCAATAAGCAACTCCCAGTGAGGATATGTCCAAGAAATCTATATCTTATTGGATGTACTTGTTTAGGCTATTGCAGTACTTCAAAACCAGGTGTCGTTCGGAGTCTTTGATACCCATCTTTGAGCGCAAGGTATGTAAGATGTCAGTGTACTCTAGCATTGCCTGGTCCCTCTCCTAATGCAGAGTCGTCCATCTTGTGTACTAGTCATTGCAGCTTCCAAAGGGGTAGAATTCCTCCTTGAGGGCATCAACAAAGGCCACCCAAGTGTGTCTTGTCCTGAATACCACAATGCCACTACAAGAGCATGCGAAATTGTAAATAAAATATTGTTTAGAGGGAAAACCTCCCAAATACAATAGAAAATACATAATAGAAAACAATTACCATTGAGTCTCCCCAATCTATATATAGAACAACATAAGGCATTCCGAGACTAACCCTCTAGAGCCTAGGCTAACATGCCTAGAATTAAAGAGAGGACCCCCCAATCCTAAAGAGGAAACCCTAGGTAGAAGAGTGAGAGAATAGGAGCGAATAAGATATACTACTAGGAGAGCAATGAAGAAACTAATATTACGAGTTAGGTACATAACACTCTTAGCCTCTTGATGTAACAATTGATGTAATCTTATCAATTTTCATGTAATATTATCACAAAGACGAAATAACTGTAGGTAAAGATATATATCAATATTCTGTATACGTACACAATGTCATTTGATAGATTTAGGTCCATGTTTTTAATGAATCATTTTGGCTATTTCTCTTCATAACTAAGTTCAAAGATTCTTCAAAACTAATTCAAACAAATGATCTTCCATAAAGGGAGATAAATATATCCATTGAATTTAGAAAGGTTTGGTCCTGAAATTTATTACTGAATGATTGCAAATGAGTAGTGTATGAAAAAAGAGAATAAAAGGGAATGCATACAATATATGATGATATAATCTCAACAAGTAGCAGGTAACAAATATGGAAAACTTCACAAAAATGAAAATGAAAGCAAGGATGCTAACATACCTTCATCCCAATGGAAGTAGCACCAGGTATTACTTCACTCCCAAAATCATTGGCTTGGGGAAACGCTTCACACAATAACTTCCTCATTGCGTCTTTTCTAATTACATAGATACCCATACTTGCAATGTATGGCATCTCCTTGGCTCTTTCTTCATCGAGACCCAAAACTGAAGTATCAACCTGAATACAAGTCAAAATAAATATAAATGTAAACATTGTAATGATGAAAAATAATGGCATAATGTTGAGGTTCTAGGTAAGAGTTCAAGTTATCACGCATAAAAAATTAATTAATGGACAAGCAGCAAAAAATGTGTTTGAGATAATAAATCAAACCTTTAATGAAAAGGAAGGAAGCTTCATTGAGTTAAGAAGTGCACAAGCAACTAAACTTTTGTTTAGAATATTAAAGGCAGTGATGGAAGTGAGAAGTTTCATCAAGTTAAGGAGGCCCTCTTCATATGGACACCACTGACATAGATGTTGACTCCTACTAGGGAGGTTGGGAATGAAAAATTCATGTTGGCTAGGACCAACTAGAGGGTAGTTTAGCATAAATCAATATGTCATTCAAGAAGGTGTCCAAACTCAATTCATTCATATATTCACTCCATGGATTCAGATTTTATCATAATTTATCATCATGCACTTAAACAATAGTAATTCTTGCACCTTACATGATAGATTGAACAATAATGAAGAGAAAGACCTATTTCAAGAGTGTGATGTCCATGCAGTAATATTTTAAGCATTAATTGTAGTCCCTATAGACCACCTATTTCAACTAGGTGTCAATGTCATGTACCATGAAGATATGTACCTAGTGGTACAACAAGTTTGAAGTCTTATGGTTCAGCAGGGCAATTTTGCCCCCAACACTTCATTCTATGTACACGAAATGTCCGCTCCCCTACATGGGATAATTTTGTAATATGTTAGCATGGGTCAATTTTTATTTAGTTTCCTAGGACTTTATCATTAGGGAAGTCCTTTCATCGAGTTTTTTTTTTTCCTCAGGTAATTAATCTTGTTTTTCGGCGATTTTAATTACCCTTGAGTTTTTCACTCAATAATCCTTCAAAGTGGTGAAAGACGTTCTAATGATCGAGTCCATTGGGTAACTAAGATTTAGAAGTGTTTTAAATGACCATGATAGACATCTCTTAGAGTCTTGTGTAATTCCATTAGGTTTTGATAGGATTTTTTAATAATTAAAATTTTCCGTAAATTGGAAATTTTAATTATTTTTGATGAAAAATGTAAAAATTTGGTTCTTGTGGATTTGGTATAGGGGTGTGAGTACTCAAAACAAATGTCTTATGACCCCCTACAACCTTGGACCAAGTTTTAGCTCAATTAAACAAGTTTTTCTAGGTCATTGTCCATGAGGGGTCCAAGTCAGTCAAAAGTTAGCAAATAATTGGCTAAGGTAAAAAAGCCAAAAATTGTAAAAATGTCTAAAGTCATGAGAGAGAGAGCGGGAAAATGATTTTTAAAGTATTTCCCAAGTTGGAAAAGTAAAAATCCACTTAGAAGACCCCCCCATGCCAAGTCAACAACCAAAAGTGAGTCTCCCTAGTGAAAAGTGCGCCCCCCTTCCTCATGAACTTAGGGGAAAGTAAAAATTAAAGTGAAAAAAGTGTCAAAACCCTAAGTGCGCCCTTCCTACAGCCTAACCTCATGTTTGAACAAGTGGAAAGTGGTTTTCCCCATTCATATCTCACCCCTCAAACCCTAACTCACTCCAAAACCCTAAAAGTGTGCCCCCCTTGACTTGTTCTCTCTCTCTTGGATGGGTGACACTTGTAACTCACGCCAAGAGGGGTATATCCTCTCTCCTTCCTTTAAAAGGAAGCCCTCTCTCCTCATTTTGACATCAGTTTTTCACAGCAACTCTATTATGCCAAAATCTCTCCCCACTCTCTCTCTCATTCTCTCTCATTTTCTCTTGTAATTTTTGGTGCCATTTGGTAACCTTTCTTGGAGCAATAAAGTGAAGCTTTGGAGGATCTCTTGGTGTTCTTGGTGCCTTATTGGTTCTCTTGTATGGTATTTTCTCTTGGTAAGGTAACATTGTATATTTTGTTTATCTTTGTTCCACATTGTTTTACTTGAAGAACCCTAGGCAAAGTATTTTGCTAGGGATAAATCTATGGTAGTATTGCTATAGGGTTATGTGATTTGTTTTTATTAGTGTTTGCAAAGCATTTTGTAGGCCTTTTAAAAGATCTCACCTTCTTGCCTCATTGTATAGCAAAGGTTTACAGATTTGCAGGTTGCCAAATCTTGGAGGAGGAACTCCAAAGGCTTCATTCTATTCCATATAATTTTCTGTTTTAATTTCAGCCTTCTATTTACTTATTTTTTGCATATATAATCACTTGAATCTTGCTAAAAAATCAATTTCCAAGTTCATATTTTTATTGTAAATATTTTTGTACATATTCTAACTCAAAACTAACATTTTGTGGTGATTTTTAACATTTTCCAACAAGCTTTGTTTGTTGATTTATGCAGGTTTTCACCATTTAAAAGGGAGGTGCTGCCCAAATTTGGCTACCTAAAGCTCAAGAAAACTTTTACAAGCTTTGGTGCAAATCCCCTCTCTCTCTTTCACTTTCTAAAACTATTGTAAGCATCCCAAGCGAGTTTCTTGATCTTGCACTTTCTTTTTCTTTCCAAGTTTAAAATCTGTGAATTAATTTTAATTGTTTTCTGATTTTTGCTTTAATTGATTTTGTCCACCTTTGCCACAAAATTGAAAGGCTTTGTCCTCCACCTTGTGCCAAAGTAGTGTGGTTAACTTGTTTAAGTTATTTATTTTAAACAATTTTTTTGTTTTCCTACACCTTGCATGTGAGTGGCTAGTGCTTAAAATTTTATTTTGGCAAAGTAAATAAAATTTACCCCGCCTTTGCCCCGTATTCCCTCCCCTTGCCACTTTGTGGATCTTGGGTAATAAGAAAGGGCAAAGGATTGAGTGGATAGTTTAATTAGGCACCCATTTATGTTATTGTTTGGCCACTAAAATAAGGTGACTTGCGGAGGCTAGAAGGGGTTGAAGCCTGGGATGGTTTCACGGCACTAACTGTCCTCCTTGTTGAGCGCCCAAGCACTTTGGAATTTACCTGTGGAGCTAGGGGAGAACCGTGTTGTTCTTCTTATTGAGCACCCAACATTTCCTCTTGGATAAAAGATAAGGACTTGGGGTAATCACATAGCTTAAGCTTGCAACTCCTCACATCTAAACCACTAAGACAAAAAGAAACTTAAAATTAACTAAAAGCAACCTTAACACTTGCAATTTTTATTTCAGCAATTTATTTTCAAGAATTTACATTCTATTTATTTTCTGCAAGTTATTCACATTATTTTTTAAGCAATCTTTAATTCTTTGGGAAGTAATTGTTTATATGTAAAGTTATTTTGTGAATCATTGTGTAGATAAATTTATTTTTTATTTCAAGTTGTAAAGATACCATTTTGTGAATCTTTGTTCAATAATTGGAATTTAATAATCTTTAGGCACTGGTCTAATTGTTTATAAAATAAAGGTTTGCTTGCCATATTGCATATTGCATTGGTTGATTGTCATTGGATTGGGTTTCCCTAATCAACAAATTAATTAACTCCTAGAACATTTAATAAACCTTCACATAGTTTAATAGGGTCTACCCCCTTGGCTTCCCTAGGAGTGAGCCTAGACAAAAGGAATCCAGATTGAGGTGACAGTTGGTCTGGATTCAGGTTTGTGCCTCCAAGGACACACCAAGTGGGTTGGAGACTTCTCCGTGTTAGTAGGTGTGTATTAGGACAACAACAATCCCCTTGTGACTTTTTGACATTGGCAAGAGAGCAGGTCTTTAAAAGCTATAGAATTTCATTTCTGGGAATTAAATAAGCAATTAAGAAGGGAAACTTTCTTCCAAAGTACATCGTAGGCTGCTTGGAAGGAATAGCTCAGCCAACTTGCACCAAATAAAGTATCTAGCCAACATGAAGCAATGATCTAGACCAAAACCATTGTATTTATTGTACTCTTTTCTATCTAACCAATACATATTTAATAGGCATTAGATACTATGTACATGAGCTATTTTGTATGAAGGCTCATGATTTTGTAATAATGTTATAGTCTTGAGCCTTTATGGTATCATATTTCAATATTTGTAGAAGGCCACTTTTATGTGATATCGGCCTAATCATTTTTATTAGTAACCTAGGCCTTAAGTTAAGCTTTATATATCTTTTTGTCTAAGTAAGGAATTCCCCTTTATTCTCTAATACTTCATCAGTACAACCAACAAGCTACAATGTAGAACTCTTCCTCCATATTATCCCAATTTGCAAGTGCAATCCATTTGGTTGTGCAATCCCCCTCAACCTTTTGTGTTTTGTTGTTTTCTATTGTTAGTTTGATGTCTATTGTTCTCATATATTTTGTTGCTTGTTGAAGTATACATGGCAGAGAAACATCAAGCTAACTAAGGTCATGATCTTCAATGCATCGAAGCATGCACTCTTTGAGTATCATTTCTTCTTTTAGGGGGAAGAGGTCAAGCTCACCATGGCATACAACTATTTGGGATTTTAGTTCACAAGGCCATAGTTCATTTTGCAACAATATTTTTAGACTTGGATCAATAAGGGATATGGTTCTCTTTCCCTTCTTGAGAGGCATTTTTTTCATAATTACTTTCATGACATCTCGTCCAATTTGGTCACCAGTCCGGTTTTTTTCGGGTTTCGGTCTGGTTCACTTTTTTGAGGTCAACTAGTTCAGTCACCAGTCCGGTTTTGATAACTATGATGTACTGAGGCCATGGATTGCTCCATGTTTTCCATGTTCCACTTTCTACCCCTCAATTTCCAATCAAGAGTACAAGTTACAACATATTTTTTCCATATATGTTCTAGCATCTGAGCCGATCTCATGCATGATTTGAGATGAGGTTAGAGCCCACGTTTTTGTGGTCAATTGTGCCATCACGAGGATTATATTATGTATGATGATCAGCCAAACGTTGTGACTATGTATCTTATGTATCGTTACTAGACCATGCTTAGTGATCTATGTAAAGTGTTTTTTTTATCTAGGTGGTTTCTCTAGATGCTTCTGGTTTGTCATGGTCAGTTCTCTTAGTCCCCATTTCAAGATAGTCCCTTCCCTTATGGCTCGTACTAACCAACTCTTAGAGGTCATTTATGCCGAGGTCTGTGCGTGAGGGTCTTGGAGTGGATCTATTACGACACATCACTTAGGGAGCCACTAGGTTTTTTCACTTTACCATTATGTAAAAATTGTGCTAATGTATTGTAAAGGTTATCATACCTAGAAAGCACACTTCCTTTTAGACACAAGTATGGATTTATCTATGTATTTGTCACACTTTGGCCTAGGTGAATGTCTGCCTAGCACTCTTGGGTCTTGTTATCATCTCATATGGCATGAGGTTCAACTTGTGATTTTCATCACAATGGATTGGTTTGCAGCATGGTATATGTGGACTTTTTGATTTATGCTACTTGTTGCAATGGTATACCTGTTCATCTTGACAACCCCTATTGCACAAATCGAGTTTGCACAGCAACTGATGGGAGCAGTGAATCAATTCTTCGGTATGGTAACAGGGGATAATGTATTGAGCAAACATGATTGAGTTGCCTAGAGCTCATTTGATGGGTTATTTATTATGAGCAGTCTTCCAAAATCTAAATCCACACCTGCAATCCAGTGTTGATAAAGCATTTGCTGCATTGAACACCCTTGGGAAAGAGCCAGTCTCAGCCTTCAAATAAAGTTACCCAGATGTTGGGCTAGCATTCTGTTTATTGGTGCTGTTTTCTTCACTGATTCCATGATCATTGGAAGTCTTATTTTATTGGATATTGCCTCAAAGCATCGCCCTGATAATCAGCCACAGGAAAATATAAAGAAGTATGGTTGAACAGAAGGATGCATATTACCTCCTAAGTGATTGACAAGGGGTCAGTATTGATGTTTCAGCCTCCCGGTATTGGTGGCATTGCCAAAATTCACTCTGGGAGATTATTGAAAGAAGGGGGCCGACCTGCCCAAGAAAAATACTAGGACCGGCCTATTGCTGTTATATGATTGAGGGAGGAAAAATGTGTATTAATGCACCCATTCTAATGCACCATATGGAGGTTTGTATTGGATCCCTGAGATTCAAGGCTGAAGTGGTGGATAGGGCATCAAAATCAGAATGCCTGGAAGTTTTTATACAGCTCTGGTGATGTATTTTCTGTGTTGAAACTGAGATTTGCAGGCATATTCTACAGGACAATTCAACATCCATTTAATAAGTCTAGATCTATTGATACCTTGTGGGAATTTGAAAAGTCCTGTAGAGTTTGATGGTTCAAATAAAAGTCTATATTCGTGATGATGCTCCTGTTGTGAACTATCTTCCATGGCTTGGTATGTTGATGTAGAAGATCTGTGGAGTTGCTGGTTATTTCTCTGAAGGCAAGGGACCAAACAACCAAAGTACTCTGAGACAACCCCAGATCTGATTTACCCTTCTTTTTCTATTGCATTTGGGGATGTGAATGGTTCTGGTTGAAGCTGCCTTAAACCCAATGCAAATCAGTGATATTATAATATCAAAGCACAGATCTGTTGACAAAGACCTACTGCCGGAAGAATTACATGTCATGTTCAGATCTGTTCCAGAGCTCCTTTAGAAGAAACTAAAGCAAGATGGTCTTGCTGGAAAGGATAAATAAGAGTTTGAGTTCATTCCCAGCAGATTTGGAACCAAGCGTTCAAAACAAATAGCATCAAATATTTATTCCATGGGCTTTCATTTTGTCAAATAAGCTGAAAGGGACACCTGTAGCAGTAGCCTTAAATTAATGAGGACTGTTATCCCCATTTTGTTGGATAACTAAGGAGATTATGTCTCGAGGCCCTCAGGTTGCAGATATGGAGTGTCGAGAGACCACATGACTAGCAGTATCCTTTTGCACAGATAGAAACTCTTCTCACCACCACAGAGGTCGTAGATTTTCAGATGGCATGCATCACACCAGCTGGCTTCCGAGAGGCAATAGGCCTTGCTCCATGAGGTACAAGTCAGGTATTATGGTGAGTGTCATTTCAATATTTGAGGCATTTGAGTATGTTGTCTCTTAGACTGCTTTAAATTTCATGAAATATGCTTGGACATTATGCCTCTTGCCCGGTTTCACCTTGGTGGTTGACATTGTGCCCTAGTAAGTGGTCTTCCTTGGGGATGGGTTTGCTACTAGGAACTCCCTTGAAGAACCATCGTACCGTTCTCAACCATACTTACCACTTTCCATCACTATTTCCCCCCATTTCCTTATCTCTTGGGATTTTTAGGGTGTATTGACCCAAGAAGGGGTTGTCCCTCATTCTATAGGAAGAAGGGGCTGAAGGCCCAGAGGGATTGATGTTGGGTAAAAGTTAAAATCATATATATAAACCTTCTAGATGCTTCGCCTAGGGATCCCCCCTAGAAAGCAATGAAACGCTTATCTGTAACAAAAAGGGGAACCACAAGAATAATGATTAAGAATGCTTAAAATGTTAGTTGGAGGATAGGAGGTCTCATCACGAGTCGGCCTATCATGTTCATAGATATCTAGTGGTATGAAATTACCATCATCTGGTCACCAAGCCAGGGTAATGGCTCTCAGTTGCATGGCTGAGAGAAAGAGGATCTCATCACGAGCCAGCGTTATCATTTCCACTAAGTGTTTGTGAGTGACACTGTCATTATCTAGACACCACGCCAGGACAATGGCCTTCAACTTGTCCTTAAAATATGAAAAAAACAAAGAATGGCAAAACAATGGGCTCGAAAAAAATTGCATTGCAAACGAAGGTGCCACACACCCTCTACAAAGGCACCCATGAATGAGACACTACAACCCCTTGTATGTCATGAACCCCATGCCCATTGAATCTTGGCCCTTAATCACTTCATCCACTTTACATGGCTTAGAGAGGGATCTCTTGGAAACACTCCTTGACCTAGGGCAAGATCTACCGAATAGGACACCTCGTCAACCCTCCCATATCCAAGCTTGGCAAGTCGCATAATGTCTTTGAGCACTTAATTGTTTGACCGGGTAATCTTTGATGCACATGCTTAGGTGGCTCATTATTGACTTGATTTACTTATCATGATATTTTGACTTGAGATCCTTGGAGGGTGTGCTTATTTGTCTTTGCAGGACCTAGTTGGTGGACAGTTTTGGAGGAACAAACCTAGTTTGGGCTTCCATGGGGCTTGAATCCCACAAGTGGATGCCAAGGGACCGCATGCTAGATGAGAGAGATGAGACTTCGGAGGCCTAGAAGATGACTTAGACGACATAACCTAGCCCGTACATGCCAAACGTTTTTCCTAGGAGAGGAAAAACGTCACCCTTAGAGGCATGACATCATCTAGGGGGGCTAGGGTTTGGTGGTGAGGTTGATATGGATTGGCACAAGGACGTTATGAGGAGTTTGAGGCTTTGACCATGAAGGAAGTGACTTGGATGCTTGATATGTGGCTTTGGGAAGCCTACCTACACTCCTCCAACACCAACAACTTGCTCCTAGTGCCAAAACCTACCCTAACTAAAGGGGTGATGTCACTTTAAATTACGGTTTCTCTTTGTGTAAAAGTAAATTTTAAGTGAATTGTTTAATATTATTTTGTAAAAGGGGTAAGATTAAGGTTTTTGACCCCTATTCTTGTGGTTTACCCTAATATTATGTGGACAAACTATTTTGGAGACATTTTGTATAAATAGAGATCATAAGATCTCATTTCATAACATAGCTATCCCATTGTGAGAAGTATATGGCTGAAATTTTCTCTACTCTTGGTGATTTTGGTGTTTCTCTCTTTTGGAATGTCTTATGGTGAATGTTTCTTGGTGATTGGATGAGGAGGAGTGATGTGCACCCCCTAAAGGCTTTCTCTCTTGAATCTTGGATGAATGTTGCATGGTAACTAGGGTTTGTTCTCTCATTTTCTTGGATTAGGTAAGGAAGAATCTGCATATGATATTATTTTCTTGCTTACTTTGGTTATTGTTGGTGGAAACCCTAGGGAGGAGTATGCTAGATACAACCTCCATCATTGCTTCATCTCTTTGCTAAAGGTTTTAAGTCTTTCTTTTTTGCAAGGGTTGCTAGGAGGAATACAAGTGTGTATACCCTCCTAGATTTACCCTAAGTTTGGTTGGCATACCCTAGGGCATAAGAGGATTTACACCCCTAGGGTTGTTGTTGATCTAGCTTGTGCTTTAAAGACTCCATCACCCAAATTTAAAGGCACTAATCTGAATTATTATTGCATTGGAGAAACAAAATATTGCATTGGGAAACATGATTTCTTGTCGTATTAACTTTTTGCAACTTGGGTTGTGTTCCTTGTGCTTAGAGCACCTCTCAGCCAGTAGGGTGTCCCCATCAAAGGGGTAGTTCTTGTTGCTGTTACAAAATTGCATCTTCAGCCATTAGGGCTGCAGAACCCCTAATTTAATTGCTTTGATAACTCTCAAATCAACTACTGAAAATTGCCCAAAGTTTGCACACTTACACTACTTGTTCTAACGCACTTTTTGGCAAAGTTTGGAGGAGTTTTAGTGGCTGATTTTCTTGCTGTAATAAGTTGATTGTTACAGCCATAAGACTGATATATATTGCTGCAGAAAGTATTTACAACAACCTTATCTTTTCATGCTAGTATCTTGGTCTTTAATCTTGAGTTTTATTAGTGTTTAGCAAGTCTATCTCTTGCATTTTTCGCTTGATTTCTAGCACTTGTTTAACAACTTATTGTGTCATTTCATTGTTGGTATATATTGTTACTAACAGCTGCTATTAGGGACAACACGATTAACTTGCTTTTCCAATTGGTTACATTGCATCATATGCTCGTTCTTCTTATGTCTCGAGTAGGTACTTCACTATCGGCAAGTCACTCAACATATTTGGAAACCCTTGAACCTTCCCAAGACCTTCATACCATTTAGAATTTACCTCTAGGGACATCCTCTTCATCTTTATCCTTTTCCATCTCATTCCCCCTAGGGTCACCAAGATTCCCCCCTTGACGTGACTACCTCACCTCTAAAGTGACGAGGACGCCTGCCTAAGGTGACAGTGGATAGGTGCCCTCATAGTTGTCGCCATTTGGTGGTTGGGTCGGGCTTTGCCCAACCTACAACTTGTGCGATAAAAAGGACTATCTTTCAGCGTGCAAAAGATCATATCTGGTGGCCAAGACAGTAGTTTACCAATCTGTTATCATGTTTTGATATACTCATATCTGAACATGTATTTGAGTTTTGACTCAATGTATGTACAGTAGGTCTAAAAAACTTAGTTCATGCCTGTATAACGAATTCCCTTCATAAAACATTAACAAGAAGCATCTAGACATCTCTCTTTTAATGTCAGGGTTTATCCTGAAGGGGTCGCTCCACTTCATGATCAATAACAAGTGTTGCAATATTTTTCAGTCCTCAAAATCTCCTCCAATTTGCATCCACGGGGCCAAGGGTTTGAGTATTCTTGTCATTCTTTTTCATTATCTGGTACAAGAACAATGATAAGGAATATTGTTGGTGCAAGATGTCTTGAAAACACTGCTATAAACCCTTATTCAAATCAACAAACAGGGGTCAGCAGGAAAGCACTTCAATTCAAGTACATGATCATGAAATGTCGCCTGAAATAGGAAGTTTTTTCAGCCTGCAATATTTACATATGGACAATAGCTATATTCTGGACTTCAAAAAGGAAAGGAAAACGCCCAGTTTACCAATGGAGGACTGAAGGTCATATCATTTTATTTAAAGAAGGTGTCCTAGATAAAGAGGTTGTTATAACCACCATTGACTTGTCTTGCATCATCCACACTAGATTGTAATGTCCCCATTTTTGGATTCCCCTGCTCTGCAGTTGGAGGTGACCTTATGGGTTTATGTTAGTTCGACCAAAGGGGTAAATTGAGGTGAACACTGAGCTCAGGCGGTTTGGAGGAGTTATATGATGCTATCATAGGTCTGCTTATCATCTTTCATTATCGAGATCATTCCTACACAGTCATATTTCAATTTTGTTGCATTTCAACTGTTCTCGTAATTTGGGAGTATTATTGAGCATAATTTAATGGAATTCGATAAGGTTGTCATTTTAATAAATTATTTGAGAGGGACACCTTAGTGTAATAGCTCCTTGGAACCGGGAGGAAAAACTCTAAAGGTTGAGATGATAAAAACGTGACTTTCAGTGGTCGAAAATGCTTTAAATTCAAATAAATCACTTTTTGGAGTAAAAAGGTTTATTAAATTAATAAAGTGATTTTATGAGAAAATATCTATGTTGCATGGGGACCCGTCCCCCCCAAAAAAACCCACGTACCCGTCGTTCACACATTTTGGGGACTTGGGGACCCTTAGGAAACTTACCCAAATTGTTGGGGACTCCATCGGGGACTCGAGGACTTGCTGGCCATCCCCAAGACGTTCTGGACAGATTTCAACAACGTTCCAGATCAGTGTTGCCGAAGCGTCCCCCCCCCCCCCNTCCGCGCTCCGAGCGGGAGCGTCCCAGAACCGTGCTCCCGGTCGCGCTCCGGACCTCCCGAACCGCGCTCCCGAGCCTAAATTCCCGCTCCCCGCCCTGTCCCGAAGCATCCCGCTCCGATGCGCTCCCGACCCGCTTCCCCCCATGCTCCCGCACCTTCAGCACGCGCTCCCGAAACCAACTCGGGCGCTCCCCGAAAATGAGCCCCAAAAAGTCAATTTTTTTTTGTTTTTTTTTATTTATTTTTTATTTTTTTGGCTTTGTGCGTGGGCCCTAGGGCGTTTTTAGGGTTAGAGAGGGGAGATAAAGCAAAATCTCTCCCTCTTTTTCCTCATTGTTTCATCTTTGAGTTGGAGTGGAGAGGGAAGGAGC
>ML782173.1:1038200-1056954 GCA_009831015.1 Picea engelmannii
ACATGCAGTGCTTCTGGGTGTGAACGCAACTGGAGTGTTTTTGAGCGTATACACACCAAGAAGAGAAACCATTTAGAGCAAAAACGGTTGAATGATATGGTCTTTGTTCAGTATAACCTTAGGTTGAGGCGCAACCAATTGATAAACAAGACCCCTGAATCCAGCAACATATTCTTGGATGATATTGATCCCTCATCAGATTGGGTTGTGGAGACTTAGCCAGCAGCTTTTGACCATGAAGACCTTTCTTGGATGGATTTGGATCCCGAGCCACATCAGGAGAATGTGTGCACCGATGTTGCACCTGTATCTTTGCCTTCTGGACCAGGAGAATCAAGCCAGGCTCAGAATCCCCCTGTTCAATCTACTCATGTTGAGAATGTAGATGATGACTCCAAGTCTGACTCTGAGTCAGACTCTGAGTCCTCTGAGTCTTCCTTTCAGTATGCAGATTCAGATTATTAGATTGTGTAGTCTCTGACTCTCTAGAGTTATTTTTGGCCATTTAGAGCCTTTTTGATGATGTATTTTGATTCGGCTATTCATATGGACTCATGGAGTGCACTTACTCTTAGTGCTATTTTGGTTGTATACACTATTACTTGTTATATATATATGAGAAACTTTGCAAATTTGTGTATAATGGTTTGGAATCTGGATTCACATGGATGCACATGAATATATATGAGAAACTTTGCAAATTTGTGTATAATGGTTTGGAATCTGGATTCTGGAATTGGATTCACATGGATGCACATGAATATATATGAGAAACTTTGCAAATTTGTGTATAATGGTTTGGATTCACATGGATGCACATGAATATGTATTTGTTTTTCAAAAATTTGAATATTTTGTGTATTTTTAGTGACCGGTTTTTTGATCCGGTTTTTTTCCGGTTCCAATTTTTGGGGTCGACCGGTTCAATGACCAATTTGGTTCTGGTAACATTGCTATATAGTATAGCTTGTTATGCTTACAAGCTTGAAGCAACTACAAATGTTTATGGTGAATTTTAAAATTTTAATATTATTTTAATATATATATATATATATATATATATATATATATATATATATATATATCTTATTACCGTCCCAAACCTGTCGTCCCCTGAAAAATTTGCGGGTGCACTCTAGCCATCCTAGGGACGCATCCCCCCGTCCCTGTCGTTCCCATGCACTGAAAACCGATGCAACATAGGAAAATATTAAAGATGAATTAAACGTCAACTAAGGAGAAAAAGGTGAAAGGGGGTATAAAGGAGAGATAGGGGCTCATATTCTCTCTTTATGTTGATGATCATTTTGATATTGGTTTGAAGAGCTCTTGGAGCCTTTGGGGTTTGGAGGAAACCCTTGTTTGATTGGTTTCGGTGGTGAGACTATCCACCCTAGCTAATCCGGTTTTGGTGGTGAGATATCCACCCTAGCCATTGATTGGGAAGGCCATACAGGTCTTCCATTTGGATTTCACTGTTAAGGAGTTTGATCTACCTTTTTGCAGTAGTTTGGACTTTGTAGCAGCCATCTTATATTTGAGAGTTTGATTTGTATTTTGCAGCAGTTGGGCTTTGTGGGAGCCACAATTTATTATGCAGGACGATTTTGGTATAAGAGTCGAGTTCCATTGAGGGAAAGGCCGAGTTATTGTTGTTTTGGGACGAACTCATAGTGCAGGTCCAATTCCACATGGAAGAGGCTGAAAATCCATCACTGCTGGACATAATCTGATTATTGGGGCCCCAATCTTCTGAGGAGACCAGATCTGATTGATAGTGGTCCGAGTTTTAGAGCATGGTGGTCGTATTTCTTCATAAAGGGCTGCCATTTCCTTAAGGAGACCGAGTTATAGTGTGCTAGACCACGTTTCCAATGTAGGAGCCACATTCATCCAACAGCAGCTGAGATTTATTTGGAAGAGGCGGCCATTTCTTGTGTTGGCTGTATGCTGTGTGGGGGCTGAGTTTATGGACAGCAGAGTCGCTTTGCTTATATAAGGACTGTTACTGTGTAAAGAGGGCCGTTTTCTACTTGTTGTTGTATACCTGAACGGGTGTAGAAACTTACATATGCACCAAGTTAGATTCATAATAAAATATGTTAGCAATTGTGGTGTTTACTTGTTGTTTTGGGTACTTTAAATTTGAGTTATTTTGCGTTGGTACTTTGTTGTAATTATTTGAATGTAATGACAGCTATATTTGGCACACTAGAACCCCTACACTTATCCTAAATGCTTAAGAAACCAACCCAGAAATTCAACAGCATTCTACAGAGGTATTTTGCTGTGGATGTGAAGCTACAGCCAATTGTTTGACATAAAAATACCAAACCGGAATTACAACATAAAATTCCTAGCAGCTAAAGAGGGTTGTTTGGAGTGTGATAACCAACTGTTTGACAAAACCTTTACTCCAAACCAGCACTAAACCCATCCTCAGAAAAGCATCAATCATATCAAGCAATCATAAGAGGAATATTGCAAGGGTATAACAGCTTGCTATCAAAGTGTTTGACAAAATTCCAGACCATTAGAAGGCAACAAACTTACAGGAGTTTTGGGAAAAATTGGTCCAGTCTAGATAGGGACATAACAGTGTTATCAAAGCTGTGCATCCTGCCAGCCTGAGGGGAAATCAGTGAAAGGTATTTTTAGATTGTCTCAGATAAGTGACCAACACTTATACCTTTCTATTTATAGCAGTGATAACTTGGTATCAAGGCTAGCATTCAGTGGCTTAAGAAAAATGAAGACAAATCAGGAACTCTTGGAAGAATTGTTACAAGTTTCCCAAGAATATCAAAAGAATCTAACAAAATTGTTAGAGCACCATGAGTTGTTGGGGCATCACTTATCAGTCGGGAAGAAAAAACAAGGATTCATATCTGAAGTAGTTGGTGAAGCAAAGACCTCACTTCATGATGAATGTTTGACAAAACCTTAGTTTGACATGCATGAGGGATGATGAAGAGAAAATCGGTAAGATTACACATGAGCTTCATATGGAGTTGAGATTGGCACATTCTCCATATTTCCAGTCATCTATGGCAGTCAGGACACATGAAGATGTGAGTGGTACTTATGGTTTGATGGAGGAGCTTCTTGTGATGGTCGAGCGCGAGGACCATTCAGATTTGCATGGGCTGGATGAGATGTATGACTTAGAGACTTCTGATTACACACATGGTCTGCATCTTGGAGATCATGATCCATTTCTTTTGGGGAGCCCATTGACGGCTCAAGTCATAACTATAGATGGGAGAGTTGAGCATATACCTTGTGGGACAGCCATCAGGGAGGTATGTGCACCCACTTATTGTGGGAATGGATATATTGAGGTCATGCACACATCAGTATGAGATTGTCGGATGATTCCTTCAAAGAGACTTCTTGACAAGGACCTTGGGCATATCATTGAATTTAGATTGTCCAGGGGCGAGAAGTTGATAGATGAAATTCATCGAGCAACATATTCCTCGAAGATTGATCTTCGAATGGGATATCACAAGACTACTTCCAAGTGTCACTATGGGAACTACGAGTTCTTGGTCATGCCATTGGGGTTGACCAACATACTTGCCACCTTTCAGTCTCGCATGAACCCCATCTTCATATCGCAGCTATATGGGTTTATGTTGGTGTTCTTTGATGATCTCCTCATATACAGCAGGACATGGGAGGATCATTTGAGACAGTTAGATGAGACATGGGGCATGACAGAGAACATATTCTAGCATGGGACAGAGTACTCTCCAGAGATTGATCTTCGATCAAGTTGTCATCAGGACTGGGACATGGAGCTTGGCATGAAGGATACCTTATATTGTGGCCATGTGATCAGTATGCAGGATGTACAGACACATCAGGAGGAGATCCATGACACATTTGATTGGCTCACAGGGATTTCAGTTTATTGGAAGTCCCACCTTCTGGTGGAATATTCCAAAGATCGGTTTGCTTGCGAGTTGATTGATGGTCACATTCAGGATGACATGTATAGAGTGGTGGATGACATCATCTACTAGAGAGGTAGCATATACTTAGTCCTTGAGTCCACACTTAGGGAGGATATCATGAGGGCTATGCATGATACACCATTGGCAGAGCATCCTGGGTACTTCTAGAATTATAGATCAAAGAGAGGTTCTCATGGAAGGGCTTTGAGGACGATGTGTTGAGACATGTGAGGGAGTGCAGGACTTGTTAGTTGAACGAGTCAGAGGTGTATGGCAGGGAATGTGTTTATTTCATTGATGGTCGGTGGACCAAGTTGGCACATTTCTTCGCGAGTCTATCAAAGTATGAGGCTTCGTAGATAGCAGAGTTGTTTTCAGAGAGGTGTCTAGACTCCATGGGTTGCCTGAGTACGTTAACAGTTTTTGGGACAACACGTTTTCCAGTGTACTTTGGCAGGGGTTATGCAGATTAGTGGGCATAGAGTTGACTCCTGGTACCTTGATTCCATCAATTGGATGCGAGACTAGGCATATTAGGTGTCCAGTGGTTATCAGTGTAGCACAGTTAGGGTCGGTTGCTGTGAGGCATAGTGGACTTCTAATTTGGATGTGGGTTCCAAGAACTCATTTGATTGGTCTGCTTCATGGTCCGTTTCATTTTTCGGATGCTCCAAGAGGAAATGATGGGGTGCATGCTATATGGGAGGATAGATTTTCT
This sequence comes from Picea engelmannii, assembly GCA_009831015.1. Lineage (NCBI taxonomy): Eukaryota > Viridiplantae > Streptophyta > Pinopsida > Pinales > Pinaceae > Picea > Picea engelmannii. The sequence goes on from ML782173.1 coordinate 1,042,878, forward strand.
TTGTCAATACCCAGGATCGAGTATGACAGTGGACTTGCAAACTTTGATTCCACTAAGGCGCATCTGCAGGAAATGATCCATAGTAGTTGGGTCGGATCTTCTAGACATTACAGCTTGGGGTTCCAGGAGTGGAGGCTGCAATCTGGGCACGAGGGCCAACCACTTATGATCAGAGTGGTGCAACATCAACTTGGTGAGTTCCTTTTGAGGCTAGCTTGGGACCCTGGGATTTCAGGGGTTGACAGTTTGGCAGCTGGTACAATTGGGAGAGTCAGTTTTTATTATCAAGAGTATATTTCTATAGGGCATTGGACTGGCTTCCAGGAGGGCGATTCTATGTGGGATGTGTTGATATTATGGTAGCTGCGGGTGGTATTAACCTCTACATGTAACCTTTGACGAGACTAGAATATTCCGGGAAGCAAGAGAAACCTTAGAAGACATGTCGGCTCGATAAAAGAACTCATATTTAAGTGTTAACCTCTAAATGAAGAAGTCGACCTGGACAAATGACAAAGAGCACTATAATAAGAGGGCGCTATAACTCATTTGTCATTCACACTCTCACAGCTCACACATACTAGTGGTGCACAAGTTTTGGAGAGGGAGTGCAGTTGCAACTACTGCAACTGGGATTTTGGCTTTTGGTTATGGTTTGGACTTTCAGCCTTGGTTATGGTTTGGATTCTTTGTTTGGTACGCTAGCCTTGGAGAGAGATACACTATCTTAGTTGGATATTGGTCTTAAGGTTTGCTTCTGGAATTATTCTGTCTGTCAAGGTTAAAGGTGCTCGGGGGTGGCTTCATGCCTATGGTTGGGTGACAATATTGCTATATTGTCTATGGAAAAACGAGCACATCTCTTTTATTCTAACTGGTTATGGGCCCACACTATCTTCAGACAGTCCAACCACTAGAAGATAAATTGGGAAGTTATTTTTTAAGCTCATTATGGCACTAGTTACAGTTGCAGCTAGGTTTTCTGATTATGTAGCTGCAACAAACCCTAACCCATGTGTTCGGGCACTTTTGATGAAGCATTTGACCTAATTCCTTGACATCGTAGTGCGCCCTACCCTAGCACACCTCTTGGTACCCTCAGCTAGGAAAAACATCAGGTTTGAATTTTTTGTCAAAGTCAAGGTCAAAGGTTGACGGGTCAAAGTCAAAGTCAAAGGTTGATTTCTGGTCAAATTGATTTTGTGGTCAAAGTTGAAACTTTAGAGTTTCTAACTTATTCTAATCATTGAATCTTCTGATTGAGTTTCTAATCTCTTCTTGTCAAGATGGTATCTAGTTTCAGATTGGAAAACAAGTTGGACGATGCTACAAGGTTTCAAAGGTATGCACTTGTATATGCTATCTAAGTTATATCATCTAGCAAAAAATGAGTGTGTTTGCAGGGAAAGTACTAGAGACCTTGTCCAAGCTGAAATCTTGGATTCAGTGCATTCAAAGGAACAAGTGCACCCACCATAGCAAGTGAGGCTTCAGGTTCCAGGCTTGATTAAATTGTTAAAATTTATATATATCAAGGGTGATAGTTGCTAGATGACAAATTGTGAAAGCAGTCTTTGAAAGATTTTATTATTGCTAGGTGCAATGAATACTTGATTGCATATGAATACTATTGGTATAGATGCTTATTGTACTTGTTCACAAGATGAACTAACATCTCCTCTAGATAGATATTTCTTGTTTTCTCTTGTTGTTCTTGTTCTGAGCAGGTACCCTTGTGAAATATGTTTGATGAGCAATCCTTGCGGAAGCTGTCATAGAAGAAGTTTATAAGGATGACACAACTGCCAGATGGGCAACAATCAGAACAAATAGAAACAAACTTAAAGAGACTCGGAGGAGTCAAACTCGAAGGAAGTCAGGAATCAAAAGGAAACCAGAACAGGCTTGTGACACTTTGCAGAAAGCAAAGAGAGATGCAGCAGATGAAAGCATGGACTCTCTCAGATGGAGAGAGTTGATCACAAAATTCCAAAAGAAGAGCATGCATATTGCTCATTCATGCATGACTCTGGGATTAGGAGGGAGCTAATCCCCAACGATATGATCCATTGAAGAAGAATCTGTAAAGACTATGAAGTATCTATCCATGTTCTTCATTGGAAGTAGCAGCCATGATAAGAAACATGTGTTCAGTTTGATTCTAGAAGAAGTCTTCTTCGAAAAGAAGCCTTGAATATCCTTGGTTGTCCATCTACATTTATGTTTCCTATGGCGGAAGGAAAACGTTGGAGCCTTCAGGAAAGAAGGGCATGTAATCTATAGAATATTCCATGGACATTAAAGAGAAACATGAGGAAGAACATGAAGATTCCAAGAAAGAAAGAAAAGTCAGAACAACAAATTGAACCAGTTTGAACCCACTAGAAGCAGTCAAGCAGAAGGAATGGAAGGAAGCTGTGATGAAGAACAATGTATGTGAGAAATTGTGAAAAAGACTTAAGCATTGATAGATACAAGACGAGACTCATGGCTAGAGGGTTCTCCCAGAAGGAGGGAGAAGACTATGATGACAACTTGTTCCAGTCACCAAACATACCTCTACCTAAGCCATTATATCTCCTGCAGTATCCATGGGTTGGAGTTTACATCAGATGAATGTAAAGACTGTTCTCCTCAACAGAGTAATTGAAGAAGAAGCGTATGTAGAGAAACCTCAAGGTTTTGAGGTATACCACCCCTGTAAGCAGATGGAAGAAGACGTTTTATGGATTCAAGCAAACTTGGTGCAAAGCCTCTCATGTATAGCAAAAGAGTGGTGAAAACTTCCTATGACAGAGGAAGTATATTGAAATGGTTCTTCAGAAGTATGGGATGATGGATTGCAAATCCATGGAAAACTCTCATGATGACAGATCAAAATAAATTGAGAGACTCTAATCCAGTAGACCCGTCTCTGTATCGAGAATTGATTGGCTCGTTAATATATTTGGAGAATACTCGGTCGGATATTTGCTTTGTGGGACGTTTGAGTTATGATATACAGTTGCATGGATTTATCGATTCAGATTGGGAAGGGAGTGAAGATGACATAAGAAGTGCTACTTGGATATTTTTCAGTTTGAGCTTTTCCACGATGTCATGGGATAGCAGGAAACAAAAGTCTATTGCACTCAGCACTGCAGAAGCAAAGTATATTGCAGCTTGTGATGCTTGTACGAAAGCAGTGTGGCTCCATAAGTTGGTTTCTGGATTGTTTGATCATGTGTTGGATTCGACCATGATATATTGTGATAATCAAAGCTGTGTGAAGCTTTCATAGAACCCGGTGTTCCATGACAGGTCGAAGCACATTGAGATCGAGTATTATTTTCTCCATGATAGAGTCCAGAGGGGAGAAGTGGTTCTCCAGTATATCTCCACAAATGAGAAGATAACAGAGATTTTGGTAAAGCCTCTGTCCAAGATGAAAAGTTTGCATACTTAAGGGACAAGCTGGTACTCGTGGAGATGACTTCCTTATTGGAAAAGGAAGAGATTAGTCCCAGGTTGGGAGGGAGAACTGACATGATATATGGGCAGTCATTTTCCAATTCGGAAAATGGTCCAGATCAGATATTCATTTTCGTAATGAAAATGGTCTGATAGATTGTTGATGTACCATAGACAATGATTCCCCTTGTGGCCGGTGTGGGGGAATGGTCTAGGATAGTCATTCTTCTTGAAAGTCACTCTGAGTAGTGGTCAAGTAGAATGGTCCACCTCGTCGAGTAGTCATTCTTTCGAAGTTCATAGTTGTGAGCCGTTTCGAAGAATGGTCCGTTTTGGAGGTTGGTGCAGGATAGTCATTTCCATTAGGAAATGGTCCGGACATTCATTCCCTAGGGCAGACTCATTCTCTCCAGGTTGCACTGTGATTAGTGTCGGAAGAATGGCCCAATTAGGTGAATGGCCCAAGTTCAACAATCAGGGACAGGCATTCCCTAGGGCAAACTCATTCTCTCCAGGTTGCACTGTGATTAGTGTTGTAGGAATTGCCCAGTTAGGTGAATGGTCCAGGCTCAGAAATCAGGGACACTTATTCTTCTATGCTTGGGAAGAATAGTCCAGATAGCCCATGGATGATGTTTTACTTTCTGAGGGAAGATGCTCTTCCAGATCTCACAAATGTGAGTGGAGGAATGGCCCAGATGACTCAGTTTGTATCATGATATTGTTTATGCAGGTTGATATCAAATGATATGATTGTTTTGGAGACTGTATGTCTCTGGACAATAGTTGTATGCTACTGTGGTGGATGTGATCCACTTATAGTGACTGTGTCACTAGTTAGTAGCCGTGTGCTACTAGAAGTGGTTGTGTACCACTAGATAGTAGTTGTATACTACTATGAATAGACACAATTGTGTTCTATTGGATGGCATTGTTCTGTTTTCCATGGAGACTACCACTAGTGTTGGAGATGATTTCCATCTAGATGGATAGTCTTTGTGTCGATGGAGAGACATTCTCCAGGCGGAGAATGGTCAAGGAAGAACAGATTGTTGGTGGACAGACATTCTCCCTGTCGAGAATGGTCTAGGTTGACAGATTGTTGATGTACCATGGACAACTATTCTTCTAGGACGTATGTCCGAATTAGAAGAATGGTTTGTCTCCCTGAGTTTAGCGTAGTGACCAGAGTGTAGAGATTGGTACTAGACAGACATTTTCCCTGAGTTCGCAGTAGTGGCCGGAGGGAAAATGGTCCAGGCCAGTCATTCTTCTAGGACGTATGTCCGGATTAGAAGAATAGTCCTTGTATCCCATGGCGTGGCTTCCAGCATCTGTTGGAACAATTATTCTTCTAGGACATATGTTCGGATTAGAAGAATGGTTCTTGTATCACTCTATGGAGTTAGTGACTTATTCAGCATCATGCCCGATTACTCAGGTGGAGTATGGCTTCGAAGGGTGATGTGGTTGATATTTTCAGATGATACTGATAGTGGTGATGTTTCTCGTGAGTTGATCTACATGATCATGAGATAGTTTGTGTGGCTATGATGATGCTATCGGTTGAATGGTTTGTTTGTGCTCAAGACCATTTCCTTTAATACCTCCCTAGCTAGGAGGGAGTGTTGATATTATGGTAGTTGCGGGAGGTATTAACCTCTACGTATAACCTTTGACGAGACTAGAATATTCCGGGAAGCAAGAGAAACCCTAAACAGATGTGTAGAAACCCTAGAAGACACGTCGGCTCAATAAAAGAATTCATATTTAAGTGTTAACCTCTAAAAGAAGAAGTCGGCCTGGACAGATGACAAAGAGCACTATAAATAAGAGGGTGCTAAAGCTCATTTTTCATTCACACTCTCACAGCTCACACAGACTAGTGGTGCGCAAGTTTTGGAGAGGGAGTGCAGATGCAGCTACTACAATTGGAATTTTGTCTTTTGGTTATGGTTTGGACTTTCTTCCTTGGTTAGTTTGGATTCTTTGCTTGGTATGCTAGCCTTGGAGAGAGATACGCTATCTTGGTTGGCTATTGGTTTTAAGGTTTGCTTACGGAATTATTCTGTCTGTCAAGGTTAAAGGTGCTCGGGGGTGGCTTCGTGCCTATGGTTGGGTGACAATATTGCTATATTGTCTATGTAAAAACAAGCACATCTCTTTTATTCTAACAGGATGACTGAGCCTTTATATTATTTGATTGATCTCTTGATCGGTGGCCTTCAAAAGGTCTCTTGTGTTAGTACCTTGCACGAAAGTACTTTGAGCAGAGGGTGCTTCACATCTAGGTTGGTTTGGGAACCTGGGATCATTCTCAGTTTCAGTTTGGTTCAACTTATTAATCGTAGGGTTGAGATGACATTGCTTGAGGACAAGCAATCTTTGGGGAAGGAGGACTGTAATGTCCCCATTTTTGGATTCCCCTGCTTTGCTTTGCAGTTGGAGGTGAAATTATGGGTTTATGTCAGCCCGACCAGAGGGGTAAATTGAGGTTAACAATAAGCTCGGGCAGTTTGGAGGAATTATATGATGCTCTCAGAGGTCCGTTTTTCATCTTTCATCATCAGGATCATTCCCGCGCAGTGAGATTTCGATTTCGTTGCATTTCGACCATTCTCGTAATTTGGGAGTACTATTGAGCATAATTTAATCGAATTCGCTAAGGTTGTCATTTTAATAAATTATCTGAGAGGGACACCTTAGTGTAATAGCTCGTTGGAACCGGGAGGAAAAGCTATAAAGGTTGAGATGATAAAAAAGTGACTTCTAGTGGCCGGAAATGCTTTAAAGTCAAATAAATCATTTTTTGGAGTAAAAAGGTTTATTAAATTAATAAAGTGATTTTATGAGAAAATATTAAAGATGAATTAAAAGTCACTTGAGGGGAAAAAGGTGAAAGGGGGTATAAAGGATAGATAGGGGCTCATATTCTCTCATTATGTTGATGATCATTTTGATATTGGTTTGGAGAGCTCTTGGAGCTTTTCGGGTTTGGAGGAAACCCTTGTTTGATTGGTTTCGGTGGTGAGACTATCCACCCTAGCTAATCTGGTTTTGGTGGTGAGATATCCACCCTAGCCATTGATTGGGAAGGCCATACAGGTATTCCACTTGGATTTCATTGTTGAGGAGTTTGATCTACCTTTTTGCAGTAGTTTGGGCATTGTAGCAGCCATCTTATCTTTGAGAGTTTGATTTGTATTTTGCAGCAGTTGAGATTTGTGGGATCCATAATTTATTATGCAGGAAGATTTTGGTATAAGGGTCGAGTTCCATTGAGGGAAAGGCCGAGTTATTGTTGTTTGGGGCCAAACATTTAGTGCAGGTCGAATTCCACTTGGAAGAGGCCGAATATCCATCACTGTTGGACTGAATCTGAGTATTGGGGCACCAATCTTCTGAGGAGACCAGATCTGATTGATAGTGGGCTGAGTTTTAGAGCAGGGTGGCCGTATTTCTTCGTAGGGCCGCCATTTCCTTAAGGAGACTGAATTGTAGTGTGCTGGACCGATTTTTCAGTGTGGGATCCACATTCATCCAATAGCAGCTGAGATTTATTTGGAAGAGGCCGCCATTTCTTGTGCTGGCTGTACGCTGTGTGGGGGCTGCATTTATGGACAGCAGGGTCACTTTGCTTATATAAGGACTGTTGCTGTAAAGAGGGTCGTTTTCTACTTACTGTTGTATACCTGAACTGGTGTAGAACCTTACATATGCACTAGGTTAGAGTCATAATAAAATCAGTTAGCAATTGTGGTGTTTACTTGTTGTTTTGGCCCTTGGGTACTTTAAATTTGACTTATTTTGTGTTGGTACTTTGCTGTAATTATTTGAATGTAATGAGAGCTATATTTGGCACATTATAATCCCTACACTTATCCTAAATGCTTAAGAAACCAACCCAGAAATTCAACAGCAGTCTACAGACGTATTTTGCTGTGGATGTGAACCTACAGCCAAGTGTTTGACAAAATAACACTAAACCAGAATTACAACATAAACTTCCTAGCAGCTAAAGAGGGTTGTTTACAGTGTGATAACCAACTGTTTGACAAAACCTTTACTCCAAATCAGCACTAAACCCATCCTCAGAAAAGCATCATCATATCAAGCAGTCATAAGCGGAATATTGCAAGGGTATAACAACTTGCTATCAAAGTGTTTGATGAAATGCCAGACCATTAGAAGGCAGCAAACTTACATGAGTTTTGGGAAAAATTGGTCCAGTCTAAATAGGGACATTACAAAACTCTACCACTTGGAAGGAACATTGCGTGAGAGGTAACTCCTCCCCTTTTTTCCTTGGTTAGTTTAGTAGTTGTTTATCAGTTCCTTTTGTTATATATACTCCAAGAATTCTAGCAAGGTAATTGGTTTCAATTACTAGATTAAAGTTGATTTTGCTAATTGAAGGTGATCCTTCTAGGACCCCTTCCTTGTAGGGTCTTGGTTTCTACTTTCATCTAGATTAGAGAGAAGGTTATTGAGTTTTTCATAGCCTTGCCTCATTTCTCTAATCCATTAAGAAAATACGCCATTTAGAAGAAGTTATTCTTCTTGACCCAATTATCCTTAGGTTTTAAACACTTGTCTTCTCCCATCAACCACCAATATATTAAAAAATTCCAAAATCCTTTCTTTTATTTATTTTTGTTTATTTGAAATCTAAGGAAAATTCATTGAGTATCATTAAATTATATTTCATTCTAACTCTAGTTGCTTTAGGGTTTTGTTTTAAAAGTTCTTGTCTTGAAAAACCGAAATTGAAATTTTTCCCTAGATCTAGTAGTTTCAATCTTTATCTTTGATCTTTGGGTTATTTACACCATTTATGTAAATCTGGAAATTGTCTTAGAATACATAAAAACTCAGATTTACATTAGTCTCCAGTCTTGTTCTATTCCATTATCTAAGGAAAATTCATTGAATATCATTAGATTAGATTTCGTTCTAAGTCTAGTTGCTCTAGGGTTTTGTTTTAAAAGTTCTTGTCTTGAAAAACCGAAATTGAAATTTTTCCCTAGATCTAGTAGTTTCAAGCTTTATCTTTGATCTTTGGGTTATTTATACCATTTATGTAAATCTGGAAATTGTGTTAGAACACATAAAAACTCGGATTTACATTAGTCTCCACTCTTGTTCTATTCCATTATATAAAATCTTAGTATATACTTAATAAGTTTTTTACAAGTTAAAATTAACCTTTCAAGGTTTATTTCAAATTCTAATTGTGAATTTACCTTAAGTTTTTATTGAAATTGATTATTGAATATTCTTCATTAATTGGATTTACCTTTGATTGAAATCTAAATTTTATTTCATAGATAATCTTTCATAATAGACTTGTTTAAATTATATTGGGAAGTTTCTTTCATTGATTTATCTTTCATTTCCTAATTATAATCTAACCCTAAGTGTTCATTTTAAGAGTATATCTTATTCTTCAGTCGATTTCATTCTAATCGCAAATCTACAATTTACAAGTTGCTTCAACAAAACAGATTCAGTTATTGGATAATTCAAGTCTTTGCACTTGTCTTCATTTAAACACAAACTTGGAATTATTCTTAAGGCTTGAAAATTAACATCAAGCTGTGTTTTACTTTAATTTTTTGGCATCTATAATGGTTTATCTTTCACTTGAAGTCATCTCTAAAGCGTAATTTGCAAATATTCTAGTGTCTTATTTCTTTACCAAATTATTGTCTAACCTAAGTGTATACATTAAAGAATTCATCATTTACTTGGGTTGTTAACTTCTCTTTCTTACAAATCTAGAATTTCTCTTGCATACCGTTAAAAAAGATTTGTAATCCATCTCTTTAAGATTAGCATTACTGTTACATCACTTAATATGTTGAGCAAGTGGTTTTCACCACTAAGGCTCAAATCTGGAAACTTGCCTTTAACAAATATAATAAACCATATTTAGACTTTAATCCACTAATTCCTTAATCACATTAGCATCTAAGTGGATTGTTGTAACATATTCTTGTTCTACTAAGGACTAATCAACTTGAAGCATCATATCACTAAGTAATTGGATCCTTTATGTTCCATGTGTTATATCTTTTATGGGATTCATTTATTTCATTGTTGAAGTAAATCCTTGCATATCTTAGCTTAATCATATTAAAGGTTTACTTAGGCTCTCATTATAATCAATTGTGTATCTAAGGGATAATCCCCTTGGCCTCTTGAAAGACGGCCTGTGACCACACAATCTAGCACCTTAGTGCAAAGCCCTCACAAGGCACAAGACTAGTGGAACATCGGAAGAAGTCACCACTATCACCTAGGCAACAAATTCCATCTCTTTAGTGAAGGAACAAATCCAACACAAGGGTGGCTTGCCTAGTAGCCTCCAATAATCCCTAGGCAAGACACAATCAAGTCTAGGGCCTCCCGGTTAACAACTCAATCTACCATCAATGAAATAAGATAGACAAAGTAAGGATAAGGTGATGAGTAAAAGTAATTTCCAGATTTGAAGATATGAGGATCTAGATCAATCTAGGAGGTTTTCCAAGTCAAATTAAGGCTCAAAAGGATCCACAAACACTACAAAGGAGGAAAAAACTAAAGGTTGTTGTAAAACTTGGAAAAAATATTAAATTACAGCAGGAAAACAAGTTATTACAGCAGCAAATAAATCCGCCCTTTAACAAGTAATAAACCAATGAAACAAGAGGGATAAACCATGAGCTAAATTAGAGTTTCATTCATCAACAAAATCAGAAATTTAAGAGGCATATAACAGCCCTAAAAACCCTAGACGTCCAGCTCTAGATGGCTGTAATAACAAATCAACAAAGTATTTTAAGCTCATTTACTAAGGTCGTGACTTTCTCCATGTTTTCCCTACTCTAGAGGTCAACACCATGTCTTCATCACTACACTAATATGAAAGTAGCTTAGCATCACTCTACACCTCAGCACATAACCATGAGCAAAGGATAACTAACTTAGTGCCCCAAAGCATAACTACAGCAATAGCTAACGACAAGGTACAACTTCCTCCTTCAAACTAGATGGAATTTCATATTAACTATGTCACAAATCCAAGTGAGCAATAAATTATAAGATGACCAAATGTAAAGCTTATAGGATCATAGTAGAAAACATAGATACAACCAATACATTTCAATTTCCACTAACTAGGCATCCATGCAACCAACATGAACCCACTACTGATATCAAGCCATGTCCATAATGCAATCCAGAATCAATAAATCAAAGCATGGCACTTGAAATATTGTAGATAGTTATATACTTCGCACACAAAAGTAAAACCATCGCATAATCATCATGATGCTACTAATAAATGCTTTATAAATATCATCATGTTAAGAACTATAATGTAGGACATGGAAAGTGAATGAATAAATGACCCATAAAAACATCAACAAGTGAATGGATTGACACTTAAAAGGGTTAAAATATACAGAAATGCAACAAAAGCATCAAATTATAGGTACTATGGATCAACGATAGATCTAAGATAGGTTTGTAAAGGGATGAGAAATCAAATGGTTTAATCTAAAGGAATTTGAGGACAAATTTGATCATGGGAAAGTAGAGTAGCTAATCTTGGTAGCTTCATTCACGGCAATTTATAGTGAGACTGTAACTCTGCAATTCCTGAAGTGTTGCAAAATGCAAATTCTTGGCCATTGGAGAAGTCATGCATTGTATGGACAACCTTATTATTTCTTACCCCCATGTCAGCAAAGGGCTGTGAGGAACTAGGATAGTAATCATGTGTCCCAGACCTACTAGTCTAGGCTGTATTATGACCATATACTATGATCATATGGCTTTTCAAACTGATATAAGAGAAATATAAAAACCATATGTATAGGAGCATTGAACAGATTTTTTCTACAAAAACAAGAAATAATGGAGGAGAAAAATTACCGCCATAGCCTTCAATTGTTCTCCTTTAGGTTTCTCTGCAAATTCAATAATTCGACCTTCATTGTCAATCTTCATCAGACCAAACGATGTTGCTCCTTTCTCGTCTATGGGCACAGCTGCAATGGTGATATCTGCATGGGTTTCTCGATGTGTCCGAATAAATTTTTTGTAATCCATTCGATAAAGATGGTCCCCAGCCAAAATTAGAAACTCCATTACAGGATGTTCATCAAATAACCATAAGTATTGCCTCACAGCATCCGCTGTTCCCTACACCAAAATATCATCATGTCAACTTCCAATATGCAAAAGTATTATTTATAATCAATTGCGCCTCTTGAATTTAATTAAATATCTAACCAATTTAAAATTTAAATAATAAAATAAGATTTCTGTACAGCTAAGGTCAACTTCTATAAAAACACAATGACTATGATAAGAGAGGCACGCACTTCTAGCACTCCAAAAACTTGCAATCAGCAAAAGTATATTTAAATTTCAAATTAATACCTCATGCCTCAAGGTAACAAATACTATGTAAAGAAATACCTTTTGTGTTATTCATATTTCAAGAGGAACTATTAGTGAAACTATCACCATTTACTATTTAGGTATATGTAAGATATTGGAGTCTAATACCTGAAAAATTTTGAGATATCATCTACAATAAAGTACATTCCCTATTTTTCCCTATATATCAAGTTTTTCTTTAACATCTGTCTACTAAATGAAAAAAGTAAGAATGAAAAGCCATGTGATGCAGGAGCATCGAAACAGTTTGAGGATACCCCGTTTGAGCATCCAGCAGGAGAACCAGGGGGAAAGGGCTTGTCTAGAGTCCCGAGATTGGGTTTGCACAGGTCAAAGAATAGGAAGCAGTGACGGTTCCAGTTACCTCCAAGATCTGCACAAAGATAAGTCCAATCACCAAGCACAAATCCTAGGGCAACATAGAAATTACACCCATTGTCACCTCACTGGACACTTCATTTTAGGTTGGTTATTTTCCAGCACAAGGGGGGTTCCCAAATAAGATTGCCAATCTGTCCTGGGGTTTCCCAAATAGGATTACCAATCTGTCCTGAAAGCTCAAATAACTAATAGCAGATTTGGAAAAGCAAAACTTTAATGTCCTAAACAGATAAATGATGGTGGATTCAAGTAGATGAGTGCCTTATCGATTGGGCAAAGGAGTCCAAGATGATTCTATGAAATATAAACTTGATTATGAAGCATATTAAAACAACAAACATGCCCTAAACAGCAGTATTTCCAGCTATAACAGATCTGCAAATTGCACTTTCAGCCAACATACTAAGCTCAAAAAGATACTAAAGCAGTTCCATTAAGTACTTGCCTCAAGCTATAACATCAAAGCTGAATATATGAAGTAAAAACACAATCTTCTATTGAAAATCATCCACATGCATTGCATAATTCAGATCTGATATTATCAAGCTTTGAGAGGACAAACAAGTCACTCATTTCAGCCCTCCTACGCAAGCTAACAAACACTATAATAGCAGAAATATTTTCCAGCAAGGAAAAGAGAAACAAGGTACATAATAGCAGCCTTACATTTGCAAGATGACAGCCCTGAATATACCCAAAACCATGCTCCAAATCTGCAAACATATCTTCAGTATCCAACCCAATAGTCTAGGGCATTTCTCCACAAAGGAAAACACACCTTGCAAATGAGGATGTAACTCCCTTTTACAGTTACATTTCCAGACAATAGAACTCTCTATAAATCCCTATAGCACCCTCCTCTTAGGAACTTTTTGACAATGTCAAAGGCTGTTCTAGAGACTACAAAGTAGGGCATCTCCCTAGCTACATCAAATGAAAGGTTTCTAGAGGCTTCCATGTGGGGTGCCCTCTCTTTATGTGAAGAAAAGTGTGTTCTAGAGACATCTATAGGGAGCACTTCCTCTAGAAGCTTCTTTGATTAACCTTCTAATAGAATGTCATAGAGAGCACTCTAGAATATCATGGACCTATCATGCAACAAGTTCTAAAATCATCTTCAAGGCAAGGCGCTCTTCAGAAACAATTTCTCCTCTAAAATAGGAATAAAATCCCCCAAAGAAGATGGAGCACTCCTTTTCTTGTGTGTAATCATGCCATTGCCTCCAAATATGTAAATTACTAAATTGTGCCTTGGGAATAGTGTTTAAAAACCGTTGAACCGAAACCAAAACCGGCCGGTTTGACCAGTTTGATGGTCGACCGGTTCAAACCGGTCAATAAACCGAACCGGTTGGCCGGTTTATGACCAAACCGGCCGGTTTGGTCCCAGAAACCTAAAACCCGCTAAAACCCCCTAAAAGCTAAAGCTTAAGTAACAGAGAAGTACTTGGCTGATGTTTTCTCATGCAAGTTGGAGTTGTAACGTGTTTTGGTGTGCAGCTGAGGGTTATTTTGCCTTATTAATGCTATTTAAAGAGGTCTTCACCCCCTCCATTTCACCCACCCTAGTAATTAAGTAAAAGTGACATTCTCCTTTATCTTTCATTTTCACCCTTTTACTTAAATTTTTAACATTACCATTAATTGTTTCGGGATGTTTGAGAGTGGTTCCAACCTCATTGGACTTCATATGGAGAAAGTAGAATTTTAGGTCCCACTCAAAATTCAGCAGACTTAACAGTTTTCAGGATTTCAAGATTGCAATGTTTCCACTGGATTCTATCATGTATGAGGG
>ML782173.1:1091821-1114938 GCA_009831015.1 Picea engelmannii
TGGACCCACTAACCTTGATGAGGTTTCTGTTCAAGCTACGTATATTGAAGCAGGGAAAGCAGGTGTGTCAGGGGAATCATCGTCTTCAAGGAAAGAGGACAAGAGGAAAAGGCATGGAAAGAATGCAAATGCAGTGACGAGGAAGGAAGGAAAGCCCTCCTGCAAGCATTGCAAGAAAGAGGGACATGATGAGGACATATGTTGGCAGTTGCATCATGTTATCCCCGCTATCTAGGGATAACTAGGAGATCATGTCTCGAGGCCCACATGATCCCAGACATGGAGTACAAGAGAAGATTGACTTGAGCATGGCCCTTGAGGGCCCATCTTTTCTTCTTCTCAGCCAGACTTGTCCTGCCAGCAGTGCCAGCCTCCATCACTACCGGCCTGGGCTTGCATCAGAAAAGGCTCTTGCTTCATGAGGTAATTGGTCCGAGGTATCATGGAATGTGTCATATTTGATCATTATAACCTTCTTATGTATGCATTAGATCTCTTTCATTTCAGATAACTGCTTGGATCTTACACTAATCCACTTGACCACTGTTGGGGTAATTGATGGGGTAGCTTAGCAAGTTGGTATTCATGGGTTTTGGTTAGCCACCAAGGGGGGTTTGCAGAACCATCGTCCCCTCCCCTCATATTATCACTTTTTCATCTTAAAACCCCACTCATCCATCCCATTTCAGTGGAGAGAGCAACAAAGGGAGAGGGCGCACTTGAGTTTGGGTGCATATCTCACTGGATCTTGTGGCAAGTTTCGTGAGGAGCTTGCTATGTATACAGGTTCCTTTGTATTGTATTACTTGTTGTATCTCATGCTTTGATCATCATTATATATACATATATCCCAAACTAGTTTTCCCCGAGGGGGTTTTATCCAGGGTCATGTTGACCAAAAATACCTGTGTCAAATTTATGCATGCTTAGAAGTGTAGATCAGCATTTTAAAGTTTAAAGATCTAGAGGTAGTGTTATGTTTTTTAATGTATTATGCATGTGCTCACATTGAGTAAAGAAAACACTTGCAAGGGCACCTTAAAAGAGCACTTAACCATTAAATATTGAGCAGAAAGTTTGGTGACTGTTTGCTGTCCTAAAACAGCAAGAGAAGACAGCCACATAGTTGAAACTTAGAGCTATACTAAGTTCAAAGACAGACTTTAGATGGAAACCTCATAGGACCTCAGAAAATCAACATGGTATCAGAGCCAAAGGTGGCTTAGACTTGCTGATTTTGGAGCATTTTTGTGGGCAGTTTTGCGAGGTTTTATATCAGATTTGTTGGCTGTTTTGGACAGCAAGTTTTCAGTCCAAAACAGTGAGTAAACTTCATATCTTAAGGTACCTCTCATTCAGTACCAGATGGACAACTAGTTGACAGTGTTTGTGGACAGTTGTGGGTGGATTTGTTGGGCTGATTTTTTACACTTGTGGACGGCCTCTTTTCACACCTGCGTGGACAGGAGTGAGGCTGTAGTGTACGACCTCTTTTCACACCTACTGACTAGGAGTGAGGTCGGGGTTTCTCTTTCCTCTTTTCACACCTCTGTTGACAGAAGTGAGACAGCGTTCCTTTGCATTTGGAGCATCAGAGTGAGCGCAGTCGACGAACATGTCAGTATCTCAGATGCGTGTGGAGGACAGGCTAGCCGGCACTAGAAATTGGTCGCCTTGGAAGGCGAGGATCATCTTTGTCTTAGAGGACCTCAAGCTATGGGATATAGTTGAGGTGCCTGTTCCGGTTCTTCCTGTCACTGCCCCAGTCTTGTTGGCAGATTTCAGGAGGAGAAACAATAAGGCAAGGAGGACCATTTATGATGCAGCTTGAGATCATATTATTCCCAATTTGACTGGGAAGACTTATGCATACAAGATGTGGGCATCTCTATGCAAGTTGTACGAGAGCTCTAATGAGAATCGGAAGTTGGTTCTTCATGATTGACCGAGGAGCATTTGCATGCTCGAGGATGAGTCAGTTACTTCATTCCTTGGTAGATACACCCAGATCAGAGACAAGCTTGGAGCCGTCGGAGAGGTGGTCAACCCCAACTCTTAGGTGAGGACAGCTATGAATAGCTTCACCAAATCTTGGGGTCCATTCGTACACGGCATTGTTTCCATGGAGATTATGCCTACATGGGAGAAGATGTGGGATGACTTCGTCCAGGAGGATATTAGGCTTGCAGTCAAGGCTTCTGGACAGTAGTAGCAGTAGCAACAACAGTCAGTTCTGGGTGATGAGGACCTTGCTCTTTGGACAAAGGGCAAAAAGAAGACCGATCATGGAGGTCGGCAGGGTCCCAAGTTTGGGGCCCCACCACAGGGAGGAGAGAGAAGCAACAACAGTGGACAGAAGAGAGACATGAGAAAAGTGAGATGCTTTTCTTGTGGAGAGATGGGTCACTATGCGAGACAGTGTCCCAAGAAGAAGAAGAAGCAACAAGATGTGTCAACAGCAACAACAAAGGAGATAGAGTTCAGTGATCAGTTTGCGAGACAGTGTGCATTCGTGACTACCTTGTCTTCCATTACACCATCCAGCACTAGATGGGGAGACAGAGTTGATGAGGATCGACTGACTCACAACAATGATTCAGAGGGAGAGCAGACTTAGTGTCCCTGGACTTCTTCAGAGTGGGTGACTGGTCCACCCAGTATAGCTACAGTTTCAGAGAAGTCGAGCAGACAGAGAGTTGGTGCTACAGCTTCGGTGCATCAGAAGTTGATGAGGAGGAGTAGCAGGGCCCCACGGAGGCTTGAGCCTCACTTAGCTTCTAAGACGGGAAGATCAGGTTCTGGATCCACTTCAAGTGGAAGTTACTTGGCGAGAGGCTAAGTTGATGACTCTTGGTGAGATACCAAGAGTAGGTGGAAATCCTTGGTGGGAGACCAAGATGTAGATCTTGGTGTGATGTCGAGAGAGTGACTCTTGGTGAGATGCCAAGAGAGTTACTCTTGGTGAGATGCCAAGAGTAGGTGGAAATCCTTGGTGGGAGACCAAGATGTAGATCTTGGTGTGATGTCGAGATCTAGGTGATCTTGGATAGATGGAGAGTCAGTTCCATTTATAGATCACACAGATTGAGCAGATCTGTGTAGACTACTTTCAGTGATCAGGGTACAACCATACTCATCGAGCATATGCCAAGAGGCAACCATGTCCACTATAGGGATGATATTGGTGGTGACGAGCACTTTCCTTGGTAAGAGGGAGTGTTGAGATTTGGGTACCTTGGAAAGTGGTCCCCATGTGATTATGAGTCTCTAAGCACAAAGGGGGAGATTATTACTCTTGTACTATGTACTTTGTGTCTAATTTCACTTTGACTTAGGAGATTTAAGTCAAAAGTGAAATTTGGTCATTTTAGCCTAAAGTGACAATTAATTCACAATGTGGGTGAATTAATAGACATAAAGTGGAAACTATGGAAACTTAAGTGAAAGTGGGTTTTGAGTTGAGATATATGTGAGATGATTTCAAGTTTCAACCATTGATTAGAGATGAGATGTGAGATCTCATCCATCCATTCTTTTAGGTTTCCTTGTGCATCCTAAAGGAGGGCGCAAGGGGCAAAGGAGGCTTCATTCCTTGTTATGTTCACTTGAGGAGAAGGAGAAAGGGCGAGAGGATGAGAACAATTGCATTGGGGGAGGAGAGCTTGGGCATATGCTTCCATGGAGAGATGCATCTAGCTTAGGCCTGAGTTATTTGATGGTGATCACATCTGCTAGGAGGAGGGCGCACCATAGGAGTGGATGCACAACTACCTGGTAGCAGTTTCACTTGGAGGAAGCCAGTTCTGACAGGTTCAGTGGAAAGGTAGCACAGGAGAGCACATTCCTGTGGAGGGATTTCTTCATTGGGTCAAAGAGAAAGGAGAGCGCTTCATTTTAGTGGAGAGGGCAACAAAGGGAGAGGGCGCACTTGAGTTTGGGTGCATATCTCACTGGATCTTGTGGCAAGGCTTGTGAGGAGCTTGCTATGTATACAGGTTCCTTTGTATTGTATTACTTGTTGTATCTCATGCTTTGATCATCATTATATAGACATATATCCCAAACTGGTTTTCCCCAGGAGGGGTTTTATCCAGGGTCATGTTGACCAAAAATACCTGTGTCAAATTTATGTATGCTTAGAAGTGTAGATCAGCATTTTAAAGTTCAAAGATCTAGAAGTAGTGTTATGTGTTTTAATGTATTATGCATGTGCTAACATTGAGTAAAGAAAACACTTACAAGGGCACCTTAAAAGAGCACTTAACCATTAAATATTGAGCAGAAAGTTTGGTGACTGTTTGTTGTCCTAAAACAGCAAGAGAAAACAGCCACACAATTGAAACTTAGATCCATACTAAGGTCAAAGACAGACCTTAGATGGCAGCCTCATAGGACCTCAGAAAATCTACATCCTTGAGGTTTCTAGGGAAGCCCCCTTTGTGTTGGATTCCATCCTTCACTAAAATGAGGGAAGTTATTGCTAAGGTGACAGTGGCAAGTACTTCTAAAAGTTACACTTGTCTTGCACCTTGTGATAGGCTTTGCACAAGGGCGCTACATCTTGTGATAATAGGACATCTTGAAAAGGTGTACACAATGGATATGAGGCATTCATTAGATTAGTAAATACTCTTGCTATAAGGTGGTATACAGTAAGTAGTAATGGCACATAGTTTGAAGTTGTATCAACATGTAGTTAAGTGACTAATTTAGATTTTTGGACAACCATGTTTAAACTTCCAGAGGGAACTGGCTTGGGTGTTGAATGCCATAAGTCTCACATAAAGAAGAAAATAAATCCATGATGGATGCTTCTCGATTATCAATAATCAATTATGCTAATTACTTCCTAGGAACCTGGCCAACTTATAGAGAAAATCCCCATAGCAGTTTTTCAAGGTAGGACTGGTTTTTGGAAAGCTTTATATCATCCGATTCAGGAAAAGAATCTTTGCTTTGTAGTTTGGTGCAGATGTCCACATATCAGACACAGGCAAACTCAGACTTGGGTAGGTCTGTTAACAAAAGAAAGATGACCAACTATTGTGAAATCTCTGGTATAACTGACAAATTGTTCTGAAAAATGTCTATTTGACATCAGGTGTGCATAAAGTGAAATATATATAATGGCAATGAGTTACTGTTGACTTTTTCTTTATCTCCACATGTTATCAATTTGTTACCCAGACGTAGAACCTCACTTGCTTCCTGAGTAGAGACTTGCAGATAGTGTCATCTTGCCCCATAAATATTAGTTTTTACTGCTGCATACATGTGCAAGTAAACTTGCAAGGTATCTATCTCATGTCCATGATCATCAACAACAAAAAAAACCTTACAGTTAAGAATTACAAACTCAATATTACCTGGAACCAATTTGGATTTTCAGGGCTCTGCTGAGCTGCTAGTATCTCCACAAAGCCCACATTCTTGTAGCTACCCATATTGCCTGGATAAGACTGTGAAATATGGCGGTTGAGAGAGGTAGAGTTAAACTGTGTGAGAACATAGACCCTTGTAATGTCACTATTGATGCAATTACTGACAGGAATGTCAATCAATCTGTAATTGGCAGCTAAAGGAACAGCAGGTTTTGCTCTCTTCTTTGTCAATGGATATAGGCGAGTTCCTGCACCCCCTCCCAAGATGATGCCCAGTACACTCTGTGATTTTAAACACAACCATCAAGTTATTGTGGATTATCTATAGAATATTACCCATGAGAACCCACTTATATTAAGATACAAGAAACTGCATTGACAAGCATTCACACCATTGATACAATTCATGGTCGACATATAATTTGGAAACACTGCAGATTAAAAAACAGCCAACTATCATGTGTTTTGGTTTTAGGAATACAATGGTACCCTAGGAATCATAGGAGCATTCTATCCATATTATTTTAAAGATCTCTAAGATATTTGAATGTTTATATTGAGAAGTTAACCAAAAAATTGATTGAAATATCTGCCATCTCTAGAAGTGGAAAATAGATTCTCTCAGAAATGTAGCATTTCTATTGGACACTTTTTTGAATTTTCCTGAACCAGAGCTTTTGTTCAATGCAACTGTGCTTCCATTTTGTAAGCAATGTACAGTGTACCTTTCCTTTTCTTCCATCCTCATTTTCACAATTAAGCCCCAATTCGCTGCAACCATGTCTTTTATCCAGCCATTAGAAGTTATCCTCAGATTCCACGTTCTCAGTGGGATATAATTCCTTGGCAATCAACAAAAAAGCCCAATTCGAGGTCCTTTTACCCTTTTTCTTAAATTACAGAACTTGCCCAAATGCTCTATACCTTATGCCGTCAGCAGGGCAGTCACAAGTGAGGAAACCTTGTCAACCAACAACACTGAAACTATGCCCTGGTGGAGATTGTAATAGTGCTAACAATTCTCATAGCTAAGACTACCTTTCAAATGTAAGTTGAAAGAATGCAAAACAAGAGATTCCTGAAGCATTCCATTTATTATTTTTTATTACGCATCTTATATTACATTCTGAACAGAAAAATATGTACTTCTATAAATATGACAACATTAACTTCTAATGTTTATATTCAATTGTCAACCAAAGATGGATCAAATTTTATGAAGATGAGCTCCTTGTATGTTGCCGTCATTTGAAATGAGTTAAGAGAACATTCCCAGATCCAAGAAACACAATGTCTGGGACTCCATACTGACCAAGACTTTACACTAAAGGAAAACATATGTTCTGCGTGTCCAGACTCCTATACTGTTTCAGAAGCATTGCCTCCAGTGCCACCAGCCAATAGGGAAACGTAGGTCATCCAGTCAAAATAATTGATCTCATAAGATAAGCTTATTAATGTTCAAGAAATTACCACAAAAGTAGGTCAATGGAACTAAAAGGTATATACCCAGTGTGAATATAGTGTGGAAGTGCGAAAGCAACTCATATATCGAAGTTCAAAGAAAAAAGAAGTGAAAATAAGAAAGCATAACTAAATGTTTACAAAGCTATTTGCTAGCACTCTAACCAAAAGACACAACATTATAAGTGCAAGAAAAAAGGAAGTGAAAATAAGAAAGCATAACTAAATGTCTAGCAAAGCTATTTGCTAGCACTCTAACCAAAAGACGACATTATAAGTTCAGTGAAACAATAGAAAGGCCATAGATTGAAGATCCTGGTTCTGAGTGAAAGAGATGGAAGATGTCAAAGGCTGCTGGTCCTGATATCCAAGGGTGAGGGGGGCGGTGGGTACTGTCTTGCTATCAGAGTCGTCAATCACTGTGAAAAGGCCGATGCAATGGCGGATGATATACTCATAAAAAGAATAATCACAAGTGAGAAAGACTTAACCAAACTAAAAATTGTATATCTGTACTACTATCTACCTACTAGGTACAAGTGACTGTGCAATATCAATAATTCAAATATCTAAGGAAAATATTAATAATATTTTCCTTCTACGTCAATAAAGAAATTATCTTTTTGCATTTGTATTTGAATTTTGACTCACACTGCCGGCATTACTTTGCATGAACTTCTAGATGTTGGCAATATCAAGAAAGGTCATGTTCCTTACTTCTAAGCCCTAGGATTCAGCAATATGGAGCAGCTTAGAAGCTCCAAGTTTGTTTTGGTCTGTGAAGGATTATTGCAGGCTCCAAATTTAGTGCATCAAACTTCCACAATGCACAACTCATAGACAATAAACACATTGCAGTGGGAGATTAGAAATTCTATTCCAGGGAAGCTATTGATTATGAACTATAGCTGTTGAAAGCATATGAATCGACATTTTACTTGGGCCTAGTACCCCCAAAGCTTGTGCATTAAAGGGCCCTCCCTATATTTAATTAGTAGGGGAAAACTAAGGGTCGTTCAATCCATGCCCTCCAATAGGGTCCCCAACATAAGTCCATATGAGCATTAAGGCTTTTCTGATGCAAGATATCTCCTATAGATGACACTACAAAAGGAGCAGTCTTGAATTTATTCAGAATCTATATATGGGAGGTAATTTTTTTGTAGACACATTCTAGCCCTATACCAAGGCTAAATACTGAACAACTAATTTAGACTCTATAGCAGGGCTATGCTCCCCATACACTTATTTGGATTCTTTACTAGAGATATGTATCTCATAAACATTTTCTGGGCTATATACCGGGGGTGATGTTACTCTCATGGCCTCACTGAATTGACTTCTAGATACTTTTACATAATTTTGCTGAGTAGAAATGCCTGGTCGAATTGTCATCCAACTAATTTCCATGGATAAATTTGACAAACACAATAGCTCATGGGACTTTGTGTTTAAGCATACAAGTTACAACACTACGTGTTCAGCCTGATAAATTTGACAAACACAATAGCTCATGGGACTTTGTGTTTAAGCATACAAGTTACAACACTAGGTGTTCAGCCTCTTGATACCTTCATCATGGCATTCAAGCATACAATATGGACAAGATCATGTAACAACATATATGCCATGGCTAATAACAGTATACAAGTGTGCATTAAAGACAAAAACCAAAAAGTTAAAAGTCGGAAATCACTTTTAGGGGAGACAATCTCATAGCACATGCTACAAGATATGCCAGCATGGAAATGACACATGCATGAAATCAAATGGATGTGTATCCAAAATAGTCAGCAAAGTTAGCTAAGCATCTTGTTTACATGTTGATTTCTATACAGGGTGCATAAACATTTCTAATGCGTTGTTATAGGGAAATTCTATTGGAAATATTATTTACGCTTGGTGAGCTGGTGTCACCATAGGTCAAGCTTTTTGGTTGGTGTGACCACTATAAATGCTAACCATCTGATCTATATGACTTCTCCTTGTTTGCAAAGTAATCATAGACGTTCTTTTCTATTTAAATATTTTTCCATCTCCCTCTTTCCAGTGCTAAGTGATGAGAACTTAGTCTAAATTGACAAAGTAATCATAGACGTTCTTTTCTATTTAAATATTTTTCCATCTCCCTCTTTTCACTGCTAAGTGATGAGAACTTAGTCTAAATTGACAAAGTAAATGTTTTTTTATGCATATAGATTTTCTTTTGGAAGCATTGTTGTTCTATGTAAGTAATCATGGGGTTGATCTCAAGTTGATAGTATCTTATTTTATCACCAAATTATTGTCACAACTTCTCTATTACCCTTTTTTGTACCAAGTTTCAAATGACCAATAGTTCATCCCATCTGATGTCAATAATGTCAATATATGCTGGCTCACCTTAATATGTTATATAAAACTAAAAATAAAGTAATAATAAATCTAATGTAGAATAAATAATAATCATTCAATAAATAAAAATAACACTATAAAAACAAAATCAAATCAACTATTGAAAAATGGGGAAATTGATGCAATATTATTGGACATCATTCCTAAAAAAATTTATAAACCCACATTATACCAAACATATATAGAAATAGGGCATATGGAATTTTTAATCCCTCTCATTACTTAAGAGATCCCAAAGTTTTCTTATAAGTATTGAAAATGTTACTAGAAAAGGACAAAAGGAATGTACAGAATTTGAAGAGCAATGTAGAGATGCAATGGATGTTAACATAATAGAATGATGCGTTGATTAACATCAACGTATGATGTTAAACATGGAAAGATTATTGGTGGAGAATAAGTCAATGATTAATAGACACAAGATCTCAACATTCCCTCATTGAAGCCATACACTACAGCAGATGCTACACACAATCGAAAGAAAATATTAGAGTAAAAACATAGGATAATCGATTGAATGGAATGGTCCCAATTCGATGAAAAAAGAGCTCTAGAATATAATATTTTATTTTTATTTACAGCTGAGTTGCCATTTACTAAGGTGACCTACATACATAATAATTATAATACTATGATGGAAAAATGCAATTGCTCTTCCATATGGTTAGTCGCCATTTACCAGAGGTTATCTCTAACCTACTGTCAATACTCATATTTTGAAGTTTTAAAACATGTTTAATATAGCTTCCTGCTTATGACAATTGCAATACTACAATACTGTAATGGAAAAATGCAATTGATCTCCCATATAATGCAATTAATGCGGGAAATTTATTTTCCTTCCTCTTTCTTTTTCACTTTGGTCTGTGGGGCTTTGTTCATTATATTCAGGGTCGACAGAATCTTGGATCATTGTTCTTGGTTTTAATTTCTTGTTCATTGATCGGTGGTTGTTGTATCAATCTAATCATCCATGATTTCCTCTTCTTTAGGAGATGATATGACTAGCTACAAACCCCATAGTATAACTACAATCAGAAGCAGAAGAAACAACCATGGAAAACAGTATGATTAGATCTCTGGAGTCAAGTCTGGGTTTGCAGTGATTTAAACGTTCAATGTAAATATAATGAATAATTCAGCAGAATGGCATGTTGAATGTACCCGGCTGACTTCTGGGTCAAGGCAAGGCTCCGAGCTTCTGGAATCAGAAACGGCAGGTCTGTCATGTTTAATGTGGGTCTTCAACTTTTTCTCCAGACCAGCCAAGCCCCTAGCAATACCATCCAAAGAGGCGCTGAAACATAAGTCACCCACCAAAGAAATTGGCTTAAATGAAAGAGGCCTGCGCAAATATGCGTTGGGTTTGCGCAAGTGTTGTGCATTGGGTATATGACGAGCAATCGAAGGAGCAGCTTTTACTAGTCCTGGCAGCACTGTTATCGTAGCTATCATGGCTGACCCAATTCAACCCAACCAGCCCAGCTCAGCCTGGCCGCCAAATAAAAAGGGCAATGACTGGTTGACAGGCATATATGGGGTATTATTATAATGATGAAAGACAACAACCTGGGTGCCACAGGAGAAACGGGAGATGTTATAGGAGCACAGCTCCCAAAGACTCTAAAATTCATCCTCCTCTCAGAACACATCCTTGGACTCCTGAGTGGAGAGTATGCATGGTGAGGATTCGAGAATCAAAAGAAAGAGCTTCGTTGCCAACTTCTTACGTCACTCGTATTATTTTACAACGCCAAAGGCTTGCTCGGGCTGCGGGCAGGCCACCGTCGCTAACTTTGCAGCGTACGGTGAGAGTTTTGAAATTCGAGGGTGACAATATTGAAATATTCTAAAAGATAGGGTCGAATACAAAAGCTAGATGGAAAAACAATCTGTAATATAGGTTATTTTTAGTTTATTTGTTACTGTTCACAGTTCACTATTATATTTTTAATTGTAATGACTTTAATTGTAATGACTGTTATATTTTTAATTGTAATGATGGCATTTTATCTTTCAATAAAATATTATGATATTGTTCAGTTGGCTGTTATATTTTTAATTGTAATGATGGCATTTTATCTTTCAATAAAATATTATGATATTGTTCATTGTTTGAGTAAGCAAATCCTATAATGTGTTTTTCATATAGAACATGATGCACTTTCAGGCTATAAAGGATGTACGTAGGCCAGGGTGAAGGTTTCAGTTAGGGAGGCTTTTTCATGGCATAAATTACCAGGTTCGATTATTAAAATAGTAACAAGGTCATTCCTTAATAGGTTATTTGGTTTTATCGGCATATTTTTAAAATAATGATAATGATGTAGACGTGACTATGATTATGTAAAGGAAGTTTCATGTGACAGTCAAGATCTTTGAATAAGTTCCTTCCTTGCTCCGGACTTCGCTCCTCCCCTTTCCACATATGCCGCCTTCCAGGCTGGATATTGGCCGCCCTTCCACATATCATACAATTCAATTGCACGTGATCAGTGCTTTAATAATAAAGTTCTTCTTCCGTATTGATACCTCACATCTTGTAGTTTTAAACAACTTGGAAAGGAACTTGGTAACCTTTAAAGAGTACTTCAAAGGAGAAATATATTGGAATAGAAATCTCGGGACACACTTTCACAAAGTGGTGATACTTGTAATAAATATTTCATTCTATGGGAAGATGTTCATAATTCAAAGGTTGATACTAAGACCTACCATCTACTTGAAGTTAAATGGCTTCTAGTAACCTTTTCTTCATAAACAACAATAGGTCATTCTATGTTTCTATTACTACAATAAATTTCTCAAACTACATCAAATTTTCTACAATATGGGCTTGTCTCAAAAAATCAATGGAGGAAAGGGCAAGCACATCCAAATAAACCGGAGTAACAATTATGTCTTAATTAGCATTAAATTCTAAAGACCATTTTGAAAAGAACATTCCTCTAGAATGTATGTCTACTTGAATTCAAATAGAAAGATGATGAAGAAGATTATGTGCCAAAATAGTAACAAAATGGAAAGAATATACATAAAATCACAGAATAAAAACACCAGGCCACTAGGGAAATCAAGTTGAATATCCAATATTTCCATAAACAACAATCTATTGAACCTCCAAAACATAACGAACCTCATTCTTCATATTTAATAGAGCTATACTATAGGAGAGGTGGTCGTGAGAGTTAAACCCTAGTCATAGACAAAGCTCTTAATCATTAGAGCCATTGATTAAGTCAACTTCACATTAGATATTATGAGGTGAAATAGTGTTATTTGTTTTATATTATTTTCATTAATAAGATGTCATGAAATTATCCCAAATAATAGTAATATAATAAAAAAAATCCTTCATATAAACCACTTTTGTCCACAACCGAATAACTTGTTCTAGAGCAAATCCATTCATATGCGCTTAATGAAGGAGAGGAGGAGAAGCCACGGGATGACCAAAGGCCCACGAACCTTACCTTCCTACCAGGGTGGACTATACTATACAGGGAGGGCAAGACAGGCAGATAAGTTGGGGTGTGCTATGGAGCCAAATAATAATAACATAATAAAAAAATTCCTTCATATAAACCACTTTCAAATTAAAAATGTTTTTTATCATTACAAATAAAAGGAATTATCATTATCAAATTAAGAGAAGAGTCTTTTTTCACTTAACTACTTCTAGTTTATGAGCACATGATATAAACCACTTTTATCATTGTTGCCATATTGTCAAATTAAAAATATTTTCTATCATTACAAATAAAAGGAATTATCATTATCAAATTAAGAGAAAAGTAGTTTTTTACTTAACTACCTCTAGTTTATGAGCACATGATGGTAACTAACAAATCATGCCCTTCAAGTTAGCAACTACTAAATCAAAGAACAACTAGAAGAAACTTGAAATGCAAAAAAATATATTCCTTACTATTACCACATAAAATATAACAATGCTCTTTAAAATTAATAATAAGAAGTTAATGCTTAAATAATCATAAGTTGTTAAAGTTGTATATATTAACTTTAAAAGAAATCATAAAAAATATTTTGATTATTATTTAGTGGTTAAGATTGAACAACACCATATAGAAAATCCAAATTCAAACTTCAATAACATAAAATAATAGTTCACCTTGAACTATAAATTAATTAAATTTAATAAAACACATGTTGATAAATTAATTAATTTTCATATAAAACACACATATATATATAATAATTTGATTTCATAAAAATATATTCCTTACTATTACCACATAAAAATAACAATGCTCTTTAAAATTAATAATAAGAAGTTAATACTTAAAGAATCATAAATTGTTAAAATCGTATATATTAACTTTAAAAAATCATAAAAATTATTTTGATTGTTATTTAGTGGTTAAGATTGAACACCACCATATAAACAATCTAAATTCAAACTTCAATAACATAAAATAATAATTTATCTTTTAACTGTAAATTAATTAAATTTAATAAAACACATGTTGATAAATTAATTAATTTTAATAAAACACATATATAACATTAATTTTATATATATATATCATACAATATAATAGAAATATATAAGATAATTTGATTTCATATAATATCCATAAAAAAACAAAAATGTGTGAATAATTCCTTACATCTAATCTATCTTTAGAAAATCACTATTGATTTAGAGTTTAGAAGATGCCCTAACATTTTTCCAATGTTATTAAAAAAAAATAAGAATGGTTATATTTGTATTAATAGTCTTGTGGTAGAACTATCCAAGAATACAAAAATGGCATAGTTCAAATCTTTGTTGTTTCAAAAAAAATTTCAAAAAAAGTCTAACATGCTACCTATCTATTCTAACCTTATTATAAATTTTATTAGGCATGAATATTTCATTGCTTGGAGTGGCTCCTACTAAAGCATCTCTTCTTCCCTTGCTAGCCTATGATCCATTCCATATATTTCCTCGACATATGAGGGAGGTGCTATTGAGTTTACTCGTTGCCCAACTTCCCTTTTTCCTTTCCATTTTCTCTATTCTCCTCTACATTTTCTTCATTTTTTTCTCTATTTCCTCCAATTTTAAGTTATTATTTCCACCATAAAAATTTGACATCATTTGTCTATTCTTCCGGATTTCCAATCTGAATTCAATCCCTATTATATGTTGATGCCAAGCCTTCATCTCATTTCATGTTTTAGTTCTTATTCCTTTCTTCATTTGTCCAATTTTCTCACATACCCATGGCATTAGTTAACTTCCTTTGAATGTCTCTCACACCGAGGAACCCTTTTATATAATTTCACTGTTTTGCAAAGTCCACAACTATTGGAGTGGAAATGGACCTCCATTATTCCAATGCAAACACCAAATCCTCTACAATTTCCCAAATTCTAAAAACTAAAACCAAGCTGAAAATTCCAAATACCTTTGTTCCCTAATAACAAGTTGGACTTCCTACTCTCAACAAAGAGAGTACTATTCTTATATGATAATCCTTGAATTTGCAGCAATTATCCCACAGCTCACCTATCCTCCCATAGTATTAGAGTTATTCATTGAACATTGATCGATTTGATAATGCAACAAAGCACTTTGGAAACGAAGGAGTTTTAAAGCTTCAGCTCCACCCCCATCCAATGTCTCCACTTGGCTTGATGTCCTAAATTCATTACCAACTACACCCGTTGATTATATATAATGGAAAATGGCAAAAGACCAATGCCTCTCCATTTTATTGTTTGGCTATATTGGCTTGATTGTACCAATCAACTCTTTTAAAATCACCCTTGAATAATGTTTTGTCACTTATTATATATATAATATTTTCATATCAATTTCAATTTGACTTTTTTGAAAAGTACATTTGAATGTTATTTTTAAAATTGATTTTTATAACTAATTTGAATTTGAATTTTTTTAGTATTTCTTAATATATATATATATATATTTAAGTATTTTTTAATATATTTTTTTATATTTTTCTATTTTTTATTAATTTAATAATCAATTGATTATCAAACAAATGTGTTTATTTAATTTTTCTTTTTTATATTATAGTTATATATATGTTAATTATGTATAATTTCAATAATTATAGAAAAATATTATCTTCTCTCCAAATTTAATTCACAATGTGATCTATAAATCATTTATATAAAAAACATAAAAATTTAAATCAATTAACATCAAAAATTATATATATATATATATATATATATATATAAGAGATCAAATAAAAATTATATATATATATATATATATATATATATATATATATATAAGAGATCAAATAAAAATACAATGACTATCAACAAAATAGAATGATCCGTTAGTTAACATCATAATGTGATATTAAACCTGGAAACATTGGGTGGAGAACAGGTCAATGATTAATAGACACAAGAGCTCACCTTGAAGCCATACAATACAGAGATGCTCCACCATCGGAAGAAGAGATTAAAGTTTGAATGTAATGATCCCAATTCGATAAAAATTACAGCTCTAGAATAAAATATTATGTTTTTGTTGACATAAAGGTTTTAAAAAAATGTACTGCTGAGTTGCCATTTACATAACGTTATTTTTAATTTTTAATCTTTTAAAGGAAGGTTAATGATTATCTTTTTAATTTCAAAACATTTTTAATATTAACTCACTACTCATTATTTACAATATTTCAAATACTATTTGGATGATAATTCTAAGAATTTTATGGAAAAATGCAATGATTTTCCTAACCTACTGTTTTTTTGTTTCCACGGACTGTATGAGATTATCTCTAACCTACTGTTTTTTGTTTCGGTCTTGGAGACTATCTCTAACCTACTTTTTTTTGTTTCTGTTTGGGAAACTATTTCTAATCTGTTTTTTTGGTTTTCATCAGGGACTGTTCAACACCTCCGAGACTATCTCTAACCTACTATTTTTTTTGTTTCGATCACCAACTATCCTACACTTCTGAAACTATCTCTAACCTACAATTAATACTCATCTTTTTAAGTTTTAAAATAAATTTAAGATAAGTTTATGCAGATAATAATTCTAATACTCAGAAGTGCTCTGGAAAAAACCAGAGATGTTATTTTGTAATGTAAACGCTTTTTAAATTTTTAAAATATATTTAATATAAGTTTCTGGTGATAGACAATACTATAATGG
This sequence comes from Picea engelmannii, assembly GCA_009831015.1. Lineage (NCBI taxonomy): Eukaryota > Viridiplantae > Streptophyta > Pinopsida > Pinales > Pinaceae > Picea > Picea engelmannii. The sequence goes on from ML782173.1 coordinate 1,108,208, forward strand.
AAAATTGCAATTAATCTCTTTAATGCAATTGAGATGATATTGCAATTAATCTCCTTAATGCAATTGAGATGTGGGAAATTTGATGGAAAATTGCAATTGATCTCCCTAATGCAATTGATGTGGGAAATTTGTTTTTTCTCAGGTCTTCAGAATCTTGGATCACTGTTCTTGCCTTGATTTTCTCATACAGAGTCATGGATCACTGTTCTTGCCTTGATTTTCTCATACACAGTCTCGGATCACAGTTTTTGGCTTGATTTTCTCATTTATTCATTGCTGATTATGGCATCAATCTAATCATTCATGATTTCATATTCTTTAGTAGGCGAAGATATGACTAGCTACAAACACAATGGTATAACTACGATCAAAAGCAGAAGAAACAACCATGGAAAACGGTATGTTTAGATCTCTCAGTCAAGTCTGGGTTTGCAGTGATTTAAACGTTCAATCTAATTATAATGAATAATTGAGCAGAATGGGATGTTGAATGTACCCGGCTGACTTCTGGGTCAAGGCAAGGGTCCGAGCTTCCGGAATCAGAAACCGCTCTGGGAGAAACCGCATGCCTGGCATTGTTGATGGGGGTCTTCAACTTTTTCTGGAAACCAGCCAAATCCCTACCAATACCATCCAACGAGGCGCTGAAAGATAAGTTACCCACCAAAGAAATTGGCTTCAGTGAAAGGGGCCTGCGCAAATCTACGTTGGGATTGTGCAAGTGTTGTGCATTGGCTGTATGAAGTGCAATCGGAGGAGCAGCTTTTACTGGTCCTGGCAGTACTATTTTCGTAGCTATCATGGCTGACTCGATTCAACTACCCCGGCCCAGCGCGGCCTGGCCACCAAATAAAGAAAGGGCAGTGACTGATTGACAGGAATATATGGAGTATTATAATAATGATTAAAACAACCGCGGGAGAAACGGGCGATTCGATGTGAAGCTCAGCTCCCAAAGACTTTATAAATTCATCATTCTCGCCCCAGCACATTACCTTGGAATCCTGAGTGGAGTGCATGCTCATGCTGAGGAATACAAAAATCTTCGTTGCCAACTTCTCACGTCACTCGTATTATTTTGCAACGCCAAAGGCTTGCTTTGGCAGGCCACACTCCCTGTCTTTGCAGCGTACGGCGAGAGTTTCGAAATTCCAAATTGTTAATTACGCCGAAAGACTTATATTTATTGGAAATGGGCACAAATAATCACTTTTTAATCTAAAATTCTAATCTATGGCTAACAATTGAAGATGTTGGCATATTTTTAATCGTCCTCCCAAATCAATGAATGTGATTTACTCTTTATAACTTTTTTGTATTTTTGAATGTATTAGTTAACTTGTTTACTTTTTAACATTTACCTAATCATATTAAAAAATTACTTTACCACCATATGATTGCCACGTTTCACTGATTAACCTTTGGAATTACCACATTTGAAATTAACTTTTAGATTTCCTCAACTCTATGTGCGTTTCAGCTGCGCGTGTGTTTCAGCTGTCTAGGAGGAAGTTTTGACATCGCCTTTCTGCGTTCACCAACCACTTTGCGGCTGTGCTAGTATTGAAATATTCAAAGGTCATATTTTTTAGTTTAGAAATTTCAAGGTGCTAATATTGAAATATTAGAAGGTCATATTTTTTTTTTTTTTTTGGAGTTGGTAAACTTTTTACATTTTGAGTTTTTTCTTTTGTCCGAATTAGATTAAATAAATTTGGATAAAATGATTATTTTTTGTTGTTCAAATTGTATTTCTGAATGCATAAATGAAATTTAAATTTTTGTAAGATTTAAAAAGGAAATACATATTTTTAATTATTAAATCTATTCAAATACAAAAAAAATAAATAAATTTATTTTTCATAAATTTTCAAGATTAGTTATTATTATTAAAACAGTAACAAAGCCATTCTTCAATAGTTTATTGATTTTATCGGCATATTTTAAAAATAATAAAATGATATACTCCCGATTACGATTATGTAAAGGAAGGCCTATGGGCCCCTCAAAATCTTTGAATAAGTTCCTTCCTTGCTCCGGACCTCGCTCCTTCCTTTCCCATATGTCAGGCAATTTTATTGCACGTGATCATTGCTTGAGTAATAATATTTCCCCTGCTCATTGAAGCCTCACATCTCGTAGTTTTACAAAAATAAAGATTAGATTACACATTAAAATGAAATCCATCATGATATTAGTGAAGTAACTTAGGTAAATACTTTAAGGAAAGAAGCCACAAGAGACTTACCTTTAGCACTGAACAATGTTCTTATTCTTTACACATGAAAATTGCTTTACACTTTATACATCGTTGGTCATTTATGATGTTATATTCAAGTTGTTTTTTTAAATTAGATATTTAAAATTATTTTATAATTAGTTTTTAGATGGAAATTTGATTGATACGTCAAACAAATTGAACAGGCCAAAAGAATAAAGTTAAATCAAAAATATATGGGAGTAATTTTTATTTATTTATTTTAATTTTTTTTATTAATTATACATTATAAAATTATTTTAAATAATAATAATATAATATAAAAAAAATTACATATAAAATATTTTTATTTTTATTATTATAAATAAAATTAATTTTACAACTATATTATTATTAAATTTAAAATAAGAATCTTTTTTTTAACCATCTTTAATATATGAATACATGATAGTCTTTACCAAATCATACTCCTTAAATTGGTCACTACTAAATAAAAATATAATACCAAATCTTATTCTTTAAATTGAAAAATACTAAATAAAAATACAACTAAAATCATAAATCTTATTTTTTAAATTGACAAATACTAAATAAAAATACAACTAAAATCATAGTGAAATGAAAAATAAAATTCAAATCACTTAGAGAGAGAGAGGGTGGAAGGAGGACATTAATAGATAAAGTGTATTATAATAATGTACATTATCTATTAATATGCTCCCTCCCACCCTCTCTAAACATAAAGTGTATTATAATAATGCACTTTATCTATTAATGTCCCCTCCCACCCTTTCTAAACATACTTTTTAAATTGGCAAATACTAAATAAAAATACAACTAAAATCATAATGAAATGAAAAATAAAATTCAAATCACTTAGAGAGAGAGGATGGGAGAAGGGGCATTAATAGATAAAATGTATTATAATAATGCACTTTATCTATTAAAATCATAGTGAAATGAAAAATAAAATTCAAATCACTTAGAGAGAGAGGGTGGGAGAGAGGGCATTAATAGATAAAATATATTATAATAATGCACTTTATCTATTAAAATCATAGTGAAATGAAAAATAAAATTCAAATCACTTAGAGAGAAGGTGGGAGAGGAGGCATTAATAGATAAAGTGTATTAGAGAAGGTGGGAGAGGGGGCATTAATAGATAAAGTGTATTATAATAATGCACTTTATCTATTAATGCTCCCCCCTCCGACCCTCTTTCTAAAGAGAGGGTGAGAGAGAGGGTGGAAGGGCGAGCATTAATAGATAAAGTGTATTATAATAATGCACTTTATCTATTAATGCCCCTTGCTAGAGAGAGAGGGTGGGAAGGCGGGTATTAATAGATAAAGTGTATTATAATAATGCACTTTATATGCCCCCTCCCACCCTCTCTCTCTAGAGAGAAGGTGGGAGGACAGGCATTAATAGATAAAGTGTATTATAATAATGCACTTTATCTATTAATGGCCCATTAATAGATAAAGTGTATTATAATAATGCACTTTATCTAGGGGGGCATTAATAGATAAAGTGCATTATTATAATGCACTTTATATATTAATAATGCACTTTATCTATTAATGCCTTAATACACTTTATATATTAATGCCTACCCTCTTTATAATAATACACATTATCTATTAATGTCCCATGTTCCTTAAAAAACAATCTTGAAAAGTTAATGATTTTTCAAAATCACTTAGAAATTCTTCATTATCTTGAATAAATTAGATAAATAATAAGTTATATCAAATCATAATTTATTAATTGTATATATTATTTTAAAAAGAAATTATAAAAAATAATTTTGTTGTTTATTATTTATTAATTAAAATTAAATATTACTATATTAATAATCCATATTCAAACTTTAATGAATATAAAACCTTCAATTATAAATTAATTAAATTTAATAAAATGTATATAAAATATTAATTTTAATTTTATACATGTATATCTAAAACTGCATAATACAATAGAAACAAATAGAATGATTAGAATTCATCTTATAATCATGAAAAGTAAACAATCCTTTAGCATCTTTTTAGAAAAACTGGTTAACTGAGAGCTTAAAACATGTCATAAAAAATTTCAATAATCTTGTATTATTTATTATAAATGATATTTTTATAATTATTTTTTATAATTAATTTTAATTTTAATTGCTTAAAAAAAAAACCTTGTTATTTTATTTCTACCTTATAATAATGTAATGGTTGATTAGTTGATGAAAGTAGCCTATTAACATAAGGATTGATTGCTTGTTGTGTGATTATGTTTATTACTAGACTTTCTTCCTTTCTCATTACAAAAATTAAACAAAAAAAAACAAATCTCTCACTAGCATATTTCATTTTACAATACCCATTTCACATGCTTTTATAAAAAATTAATTCCGATGTGACCCACAATAATATATAAGCTTCAATATACCATGATCCTTATTCCAATGGAGCAACCACAAGAAAATTGTGCTTTCCATTAACATAATACTTAATATTAGTTTTCATGTGAATATATTTCTTGCATAAATATTGTTAACTTCCTAACTTTTAAAATATAAAGTCAAAAATTCAAAATCCAAAAAACATGTACAATATTTTAATTTTTTAATGATGAATTTATTTGATTAGGAAAACTTTATGATTATTGAATATTAAAATCTTACTTAAATATTTTTTGAAATTATTCATTTTTATTATTTTTCTAGATTTTTATTTTTATATTTATAAGAAAATTTTCATTGGATTTCTTCCTCTTCTTAAAATATTTGAATGGAGGTAAACTCAACAATCAATTAATTATAATAGTGAAAGGAAACTCTACTAAATTTGAATTTCATCTAGTTTAAAATAAAAAACCTAATAACTAACTCTACTTTAAAATATGCATTGAAATCAATTAAACTAACCCACTTGACTTATTATCTCTCTTCTTACTAATATTATAAAATAAAAATGATTAAAATATTAAATTATGATATTATTTTTTCTTTATATAATTTATTTACTAACATCAATTTATTTACTAACATCATACTAGTGATTACTTTAAAAGATTCCATTTAGATATTTAAGACAATTATATATTTTACTTAATTTTAAAGCATAACTTTTTTTATATATTTTCAAATTACAATTTTTCCTATATAAATAACATTTTTTTTCTCATAAAAATAGAAATATAAAATATAATTTTATCTTATAAAAAAAATATTTAATATATAAAAAGTATTATTAAAATTTCTTTTTTATATCAATTAAACAATTCTATTTCATAATCCCAAAAAAAAATTATAGTTAAATCAATAGCTGCGAAGTGACAAGTACTAGAAATGTAAAATCTAATTTTATCTTATAAAAAAAATATTTAACATATAAAAAGTATTGTTAAAAAATATAACAATAATATTGTTAAAATTTCTTTTTTATATCAATTAAACAATTCTATTTCATCATCCCCAAAAAACTTATACTTAAGACAATAGCTGCGAAGTGACAAGTACTTGTTAAACAATTTTTTCCATAATAAAATTTTAATTAATAATATGATTAATAAATGCACTGAGTTATACCATGAAATATGAATGCTCCAAACTTTTTCTTAATAAAATTTTGATTAATAATACGATGAATAAATGCACTGAGTTATACTAAACAATTCTATTTCATAATCCCCCCAAAAAATTTATAGTTAAGACAATAGCTGCGAAGTGACAAGTACTTGTTAAACAAACTTTTCCCTAATAAAATTTTAATTAATAATACTATTAATAAATGCACTGAGTTATACCATGAAATATGAGTGCTCCAAACTTTTTCTTAATAAAATTTTGATTAATAAATGCACTGAGTTATACCATGAAATATGAGTGATCCGAATTAAAGAGATGAATAATATTCTTTGTAAATGAGAAAAAACAGTTCATCGATTTCACGTTCATCATTAAAACGTTGTCATGGACAAAGCTTTTGCAAATCATCTTCGTACATTTAAAACTTAAAAATATAAAATGGTTTTATATTAGACACTTTGAGCATCAAAATATCTAAATATAAACTCTTAAAATAAAACTAAAACTTGTGCTTCACATCACTAGCCAAACAAGTACTTATTTATTAATCATGTCACCAATTATGTGACCAATTATACCTTGGGGTCATTTCAATGACCATTCATGTTTTATTGCAATATGCCTCGGTTGCCTAACATGCAATATGACTATGTCCCCTTGAAAATTGGAATGTGTTAACACATAGGATGGTGTCATCATTAGCAAGAGAGAATCACTTTTGATACTCTGTGTATTACAGAAATACCTTCTCTTTTATGTATCAGATTTAAAATTCTTTGGATAATGAAAATCAATGCTTTTTCCTTTCACTTTGTTGTTTTTCTAATTCTGATTACAATCCAGTGAAAGATTCATTTGACTGATTTATAGCTTGTTGCAATAGAAGATATGTTGTAATGTTGTTTATAGATATATCAGAATTCATCTCTTTGATTA
>ML782173.1:1124902-1144858 GCA_009831015.1 Picea engelmannii
AAATGTAATCATTATTTCTTTTGGAATTATATTGGATGTCCTATGCTAGCCAACCTAGAATGTTTCGTGATAATGAGTGATAACTAAGCACATATTGTAGGAGCTTTGTTGAAGAATATCACTATTAAGGTCAAATATTTTTCTTAAGTACATGATTTTTCTGGTTATGAAACATTAAAGATGACAAGTACATGGTTTTATTTGGACAAAATTAGATTGAATACATGTGCATTGGCATTCACTTGGAAAACAAGACATTGAAAGTGAGACAAGGCACCCATATGTTGAAGATTTCCATCACTAAACCCAATGATATGTGGATTGAAAATTGCACATCAATGAAGTCTAAATTTGAAATGAATCACACATGGCTCTTGAAGTTAAATGTTGAAGTTGTAGAAAACGTTCACACCTAGCCACACCCCACTAAATTTGAAGACGAATAAGAACCCCCAATTGACTTCATCGAATGGTAGATGACAATCGATGATATGTGTGCATCATTGAATGGTAGATGGCGAATGATGATATGTGTGCATATCCTATCAAATGAATAGCATCAATAGCACTCTCGATGAACTTCCCAACCCACCCCTAGATCAAGTGTGCATCACCAAAGATTGAAATATTTGACACATTATATTAGATGTCATGTTGATAAAAACAAATCAAGATGAACGAAAAAACAACAACAAACAAAGTTGATGCGTGTGTGACACCACAATTAAAGGTAGGTTCAAACACGTGATCACACCACCTACTGTCATTGCATCCTTTGGCACCCTTATTATCCCATTCCTCACTCTAAAATTCACTATTTCTAGAAGCATTAAAGGTATCCCTTCAAAGACAAATTGTAGAATCACAAGCAACGCTCTCATGAACACATTAGTAGAGTGACTCCAACAAAGCATTGCATGTTATAATTTTGTTGGTCATGTTCAACATTATTCTACCACACTAGTGTTAGTACTAGTGAGTGGACAATTGATTTTCGTCAACACCAACTTCTTTATGTAAGCAATTTCAATTTTGAGTCTTTTAAGTCGGTCTACAATGTTTTTCTCACCATGCCAACTTCTTTTGAACCCTTTTAGATCACCAAACTCATAACATCAACTTTAAATCACTCCAATGTATATGTTCATCTCTTTAATGTTCCTCGCTTTAAAACTAAATAGTGTTGAGTCGCATATGGTTCGAGGCAATGCATTATTTTAGAAACAATAATGTTGAGTTAGGATACATGCCATGATAAAAGTCCATTATGTCCCTAGTTTATGTAATATCAATTGATACATTCATGCACTTTCTACACACCTTTATATTGTAGTGACTCGACTCTTTTGCATGTGAGAGGGAGAGGAGCGTTTGAAATCCACAAAAAATCCTACCTTTTCCATGGGAGAGGATGATTGTGTTAATTTAAAATCCCAAGTTCGAAACACGAATATATATATATATCATTCACACTAATGCTAACAATGCAAACACCAGCAGAAGTGACCAAAGCAAACAAAGAAAAGGAGGACCTGAGAAATATTTGAACCCCTCTGCCCTCCTATACCATGGAGCCTGCAACTATTCTTGCCAAGGCCGAAGGCTACAATGTGGCTGGACTTCACAAACAAGTAGTTGTACCGGTGGAGTGTAATGAAAAATTTCACTGTCACTTGGATTGACGCATAGAATAATTCCCCTCAACTTCACGGTTTTAGTATTTATTTTTTAGTACAACTGGAAGTGGTGTTTGCTAGGAAGACTTGCTAGATTCTCAGATTAGAGCTTCTTCAATGAAGAATCATGGGAAATCAACTAAATTGCATCCCCAAGAAGCGAGAGAAACATGTTAAAACGGGAAATAAGGTTAGGGTTATGTCAAAGAGAAAAATGAGATTGGAAGAGGAGCTCTTGCATCAAAAGGCTTTAGCCATGGAACTGTATCAACAACAGATGACCCAAGTGAGATAGATCTCATAGTTTTTTCCAGCCCCCAATTCCAAGCAAGGCCTTCCTAGAAGTTCAAGCGCTCGCCCTAGAAGTCATTCAGATCTTCTTGTGCCTTTCGACCAGTTGTTGAACAAAAAACAAGTTTGAGATATCTGTTAACACTTTCTTTGTCAGGTTAATTATGGATTGCTTTAGTCCTCTTCTTGTTATCGTCCTAATTCATAAGAAAAGGGATTCCCCTTTCTTTTTCTTTCTTTTTGACTCCTTGGGTTCTTATTCTCTTGTAGCTCCAACGTAATTGGCTCTAGTCAGTACTTCTATGAAGGTGTCTGCCTATTACTCCAGGATATCCTGGATTTAACATGTATGCATCTGAAATACTAGTGATACAGAGACTTCATAAGCTTAAATTGATTGGCATCATTATATAAATGTTGTGGAACAAGTAGAATTATGACAAGATGCCACGGAAATCCCAAATATTATACAAGGCTGAAGCTACTTGTGGCATACATGTCAGGCTTCCTTGGCAAGTGGGGTACCCACTTCACCAAATTTTTTCCTAATATCAAACTGTAAAACCAACTTTAACTCTATCCCGAGCTTCCAACAACTCATAAACCAGATTTATATGCAAATGTAAATGTGGAATTGGAAGCATACACATTATATTATTTCATCAACAATTAATCTAGAATTTTATGCTTAGCAACAAGAGTATAGAGCCCTTGTGTGCAAGAGAGGGTAGGTGTTTGACCTCCTAGTCTTGATTTCCCTCCACCAATAAAGGGACTTAACACATGTCCCACAAAGCACATTAGTTGACATGGATGCTAATAGGATTATTTATCCTTCTTCATTTCATAAACAGTTCTCTTCATTTCATAAACAGATCAAGTTGATTCCTCCATACAATTTCCGATTCAAGAAAAATATTCATAACAACATACAAACATTAACATGATAAGACAAATAATTGTAAAACACTTATCTTTTATCAAATTTGTGCATGTAGAGTTGACTGCTCATGAGCTATTTTCCTTTTAGCCTTAGGTAGCCACTGTAGATACCACCCCTAAGCTAGCAAGACCACCTCTGAGCTGGGCGATTAGGAAAAAGTCTATGTACAGGTAATTTCAATCAGACTCAACCCGAAAACAGTTCTGCATGATTCGAGCAGGGCAATAGCAGTTGCCATTGTATCCCAACGCCAACCAAACTGGTGCAGGTTCATGTAGCACTGTCTACCAGTAATCACTCAATGTACAAGACTCATCCCATGTATAATACTGTTGCGTGTTTGCAGTTTTGGTGGAAATCTATTGGTTGTGTAGTACTAGTATTACATAGTTGTGCCCTTTTCTAATGGACCATAGGATAAAATATATCTATTTTTCTTCTCAATTTTCAACCCTTGTTTTCATAGATAGCCTGTTCATCTCATACTTTTTCTTTCTTCTGTATTTCTCTAATATTTGCAGGACATAAATTTACCGCTTCAACGGTGCAAAGATCTACCCTGGCAAGGGTATCGGGTTCATCCGATCAGATTCTTAGGTGGGTAGATATTTCTGAAACTCTGCATGCCATTTTTTGTGAGTAAATCATTTGAGTAAATATTGCATGCTTCATTAAGTGGATTGAGGATATTTTGCAAATTCTACATGGTGGATTAGGTATGCTTTGGAAGCTCTGTTTCTGCACATTGTTTTATGCTTACAATACTGTTGATAAACTATTTAGAGAATGTCAGAATTGAGTCCCAGAAATAAGTGATGTGTATTATCTATGTTTAAAACCTATATAGATAGCATAATGTAAGTTTTTTGTATACATAACACTGTCTTCTTACGCTTTTCTGGTGAAACATCTAATAGTATCAATTCTCAAATATTTTTTCTTGGAAATTTGCATGTATTCTTGTTTTCCAATTCCAAATGTAAGAGGTATTTCCACAATCGTCTGAAGCCATCCAAGCTTACTTGGAATGCAATGTACCGGAAACAACACAAGAAGGTGAACCGGTCAATTTTTATGGCTATATGTTGCAGATTATGTGTAGTGGGTTATGCATGTGCACTCACCACTTGTTATTCCCATCACTAGGGCATTCATGATGAGCAAGTAAAGAAGAGTATATGTACAACAAAAAAGCCTTATTCTAGGTCTATTGTCAGTGCTTCTTTGGAAGTTATCCAGAAAAAGAGAACCGAGAAGACGGAAGTTAGAGTTGTTGCTCGTGAAGCTGCTCTAAAGTATGACAAAAGCATTGTTTCCTGTGACAATTATATAAATTCCTTTCTTCTTAAAATTTCATGGATGAACAATTGTTGAATTTTTTTGTGTTCATGAATCATCAACATGTGAAATGCTTGTGTTTTCTTACTCGGTAAGCTCCAATTCCTTAACTATGAATTTAGAAAAATATGTACATTCATAACATTTTATATGAAAAACACTGGCCGACAACCATAGTAAAGTAGTAGCTTCTGGAACTGATATACCTAGGTTGCTTAATAGCTAGTACAAAAATGCCTTCAAGGCTTACAAAACAACTACTTCAAAAGTCTGTGTAGAACTCGTTTCCGATCTGCATTGGAAACTTGGAAAACCAATCTAAACATATTTCATTTATGAACTGAGCCAACTTTTCAGAATTGCAATTGGAGTTGTTGTCAACGTCTTAATTGCAAAAACAATCTAAACAGTTCCATTTCTGAATGGAGCCATTATTGTCGTGGCTTGGAGTTGGTGTCGATAAGGAGTTATGATCCAAAATGGATCCAAAATATTTCCTCATCCCAAACTTTGTGAATATATTTTGATGAAGTTTGAATTAATTGTTCAAAGCCAAAGACATCACAAGATAAAATGACCAACTTGATGTTTGGCCTTCCAAGTAGCTCTATTAAAAAAAATGCTATTAAAATTAATGAACAATGAAGAGAAGAGGAAGAGAGCTGGAGAGGAAATGAAGAAGAAGTGCAGTTTCAAAAGCATGAGGGGCCTGGAAATGGACCGACTCAAAGATCGAAGGTTGTCCCCAAGTGAAATCAATCTGCAATTTTGCTAGTAAGTACATGAAATCTGTGTGTAGCTCACCTTTGTAACTATTTCTTGAGCTGAATAAAATACCCATGAAGTGTTGGTTTTCCCACTTGAGTTTCCAAAGTAAATATTTTGTTCCCTATTTGTTTAAATGACATGTGGCTGGGTTGTCAATTAAATTAATACTTGTACATATGAAATAGATCATCCAATGTATTAGTCTCTATTCAATGGGTGACTTGTTAAATCATTGGGCAGATAGATCATCCAACGTATTAGTCTCTATTCAATGGGTGACTTGTTAAATCATTGGGCAGATTTAATTAAAAGATCAATGTGTGCACCACATTAACAACTGCTTGGTGGTCACTAAAATTGTTGCTATGCCCCACAATGCTACCCACACTCCCCTTTGACTAAAACTTGGTGTGAATACTCAGTGAAACATTGGGCAATTCATTCCCTCGCCACACAATGTCCATTTTGCATCGAATTCCCTTCTTTGCATTGTTGGGAGTATCAATTCATCTTCAGTGATACATTTTATTGACTCATTGGATCATGCACATGTGTTTGTGTTTTCAATTGAACTCTGTAAGATTTGAATGCTTCCTACAGAGTATTGGTGAATGGGAAGAATTTGTTTCATTATTGGCAATTTGAATGAATGCTATGTAGGCACATTTGAATAGCAAAAAAAAAAATAGGGTCTATGTGTTGATTGACATTAAGGTGTATGTGCATATTTGTAATTGATACATTTGCATGGTGTATGTTTCAACATGGAATGTCTGGGTAGATTCCTTATTGATAAGCTTCTTGAATATGAATTCATTAACATATTCTTGCATATATTAGTGTTTGAAAGGATATTGTACAACAGTGGTTGTTGTTTAAAGTGGTGTGTGCATAGTTAAAAATAAATAAATAAACTAGAGTGCATGTTTTGGCACATTCAAAATAAAACACACAGTGCATTGTGAACTTGGAATTGAGACTAGATTTGAAACAGAGCGACAACCCAAATATGAAAACAAAGATCTTAGTGTGATTGTACTTGCAGAGACAAACAATTGAATTTAATTTTCTTGAAGGATATGAGTTGATGAAACCCATGGGCTATAAAGTACCATGTTTATCATATTGAATCATATTGGTATCAGAGTTGTTGAATTTGTGACCTTAAAGCCATTGTTATCACTTTGATGAGAAATGAGGCCAACCTGGATAAAGCATTGAAAAGAGAGAGCTTGGAAGAACTATGGAGCTTCAATGTGTAGATCCAAGAGGAGAACCAACACTTGAAGGAGAGAATAACAGAGTTGAAAAAGGAGCTTGAGACATTGGCTAAGTTGCCTATAGTTGTCCATAAAACCAAGGAAGTGAAAACACTTTCCTTTGCTATTGTAGAAGCTAGCACTATGAACGAGACAAGCATGGTAATCTCACTCTCTATGGACCTTTCTCAATTTGTTTTTCAAGAACCCTTTAATGTATTTGAAAAACATACCAGAGGCAATAGTTCCAAGCACATACGACAAACGGGCTACAATGACCAAGAGCTAGGAAAGAGAAGCCAAGGGATTGTAAATCTTCTTGTAGATATAAGCATAGACTCGAGCATGAAGGCCTAAGTTTGGGTGGACAAAAATAACCAAGTAAAATCTCAACTCAAGCTAAGACCATCAAAATAACATTTTTCGAGGCAAGAGAAACCGAAGAAGAAACCATTTTGATTGAAGAAAAGATAATGGAAAATGAAATGGACAGAAAACCATTACAATGTGCTTGTAGAAGCTTGAATGAGGGCAATAAAGGAATGATTCCACCACCTAAATCTATCCCCATACTCAAGGGACCAAGCAAACACACTAACAAACACAAACCAAAGTGGTATGTCAATGCATGTTTGGTTTGTTTCCGCTGCAAAGAAGAAAGGCCACGATGTTGATGTTCATTGGCACTTTAGTTTATGTTCCTTTGATGGGAAGAATGGGAAGAAAATTTCCCAAGACAGCTGCAAGTTCAAAGTAACACAAATAATAAGAGAATGCCAAGCAACCCTTGCATTAGCAAGAATATTTGCTAGAACTACAACGTCAAGAAACCAAGGATTCATTAGGAACTTCATCCCAAGTACTACACATAAAAAAAAGGTTTGGAGAGTGAAGAGTAAAGGGTAAGAAAAAAGGGTTTGAAAAGTGAAGAGTAAAGATAAGAAAAAAAGGTTTGGAAACTGAAAAGTAAGGGTGAGGAAGAAGGAACAATGATTGTCCAAGAATCTGTAGCAGCAAAAGATGTCATCTCCACCAATGAAGTGGACAACATGGGTAAGTAGTCCCTATTCAACACTTATCTTCCATTCTGCAGTGGAAGTACCCCATCTTTTGGTTGAATCTTTTGGGGACCAGGTTGGTCTTGCAAGCACCGTATTAAAAATAAAATTCTTTTGGAATTAATGCACAGTGGAAAGGAAAGAAAACAAAGAAGGTAGGTAGCTATAAAAGCATGAGGAGCCTGGGAGAAGAAACTTTCTTAAAGATCAAAGGTTGTCCTTGAACCAAAGCAATCTGCAATTTTGCCGATGAATAACAGTACAAAAAAGTTGCTGATGAATAACAATACAAAAAAGTTACATATAGCTCATCTTTGAAACTATTTCTCAAGTTTAATAAAATCCTTGTCGAATGTTGGTTTTCATCCTTGTCAAATGTTGGTTTTCCAAATCCTTGTCGAATGTTGGTCAAATCCAAATCCTTATTGAATTTTGGTTTTCTAAATCCTTGTCGAATGTTGGTTTTCCAATTTGAATTTCAAATGTTGGTTTTCCAATTTGAATTTGGAATGCTGGTTTTCCAATTTGAATTTCCAAAATAAATAAATTCTGTTTTGGTTTTCCATTTGAATTTCCAAAATAAATTCTGTGTTCCCTATGTGTTGAAGTGATGTGGGTTAACTAAGATCAATGTGGTTGTGTTGCCGATTAAATTATACTTGTATACAATAATTCATCCAACGTATTAATCTCTGTTCAATAGGTTTATTTGTGAGATCATTTAGCCAATTTAACTAAATAATAGCTATGTACACCAAATTAACAACCCTCTATTGGTTGGCTACAATCATTGATATACCCCACGACGCTGCCCACACTCCCCTGTGACTAAAACTTGGTGTGGATACTCTGTTGAACATTGAAAAATTCGTCCTATAGACACATGTTGTCCATTCTGCGTCGAATTCCCTTGTCTGCATGCTGGGAGTATCAATTCGCCTTCATTTACAATGATACATTTTACTAATATTTTGGAGCATACACGTGTCTGTATTTTCAATTAAAATGCCCTCCAACTCTGTATGATTTGACTTGAATAATTCCTACAACATATGAATGGATGGGTAGAATAATTTGTTTTATTATTAGTAATTGGAATGATTTCTATGTAGGCACTAGAAAGTCGGCTCACATTTTCTTGAAAATCTTTAGGCACATCATTGTAAAATTTGTTCTCGAAGATATCTTTTTAAAGATAAAAAACAAAATCTTCCTCACAATCTTTGTTGAAACAACTCACCATGGACTTCCAACATTTTAAATTCTCTTGGAATGGAGTTTTTGTTCTATTTTTCCCTATTTTATGCTTTATACATACTCATTCTCGTAGGAACTTTATACATACTCCTTCTTGTGAGAACGTGATTTCATTCATTTTTTCTTTTCCGTCCGTTCCCACTACATTGGTGTAGGCTTTTTTGCTTTTTTATTGTGTTGTAAAAAGGATTGTCAATGATGAGTCAGCCTCCCCAGAAATGTGCTAACTACCATAGATTTGCATGGTGATAACTGTTAAATATTGATCAAATTTCCATGAATAGGACTTTGGATGGCACATGACACTAATTTGAAAGTGTACCTGCCTAGTTAAATATCTTTCCTTTGGTATCCTTACTTTGACCGCATTTAATGTTGAGCCATAAAAATAGGCAATGGATCGTTAGTTTTCAACTTTAGTGTATTTGATTAACTATTCCCTATGATATCAAAGTGGCATGTTCTTTTTCCCAACTTAGGTTGAATCTCTAAGAGTGATTTTGATGTAGTTTGTTTATTTTTCTTTCGATATTTATGGGTCTTATATTATTTGGTTTCCCGGAAAGTAAGCCTTGTAGTTTGACATTTAGTTTGTTGACTATATGAAGCCTTGTAGTTTGACATTTTGCCAGCTCTCACATTTTTATTCATTCAGGGATCGAAAAGATCTTATTGGGGAGGCTTCATGCAGGATATGCCAGGAGAGTTTCAACACCTCAATAAATGTCTGTGCAGTTTTTTGTGTTTTCCTAAGGTTATTTTTATGTAGTATTATTTTTCATAAGTGACTTTTCTACTTTTGAGCCCTTACTGAACATAATATCCTCTCTTGGATTAATTGGAATTGACAACATTGAGCGATCCCATTGACGTGTAATCTTTATGAACCATATGTTTTAGTGTTTGGGTTTTGGCACATGCCTTTTTTTAGTATTGTAGTTAGATCAGCTGAATAGTTGATATTTATAGAGGTTTGAATTATTGAACAAAGGTCGTCCTTATTGAATTGGAGAGAGATTTAATATGCAATGGAGTAATAAATAACTCTATGGATGACTTAGCCATTTGTATTTCTGAAAATGTTTGCAGGTATTCTTAATGGATTTATGAATGTGAGCGTGTAAATAATTCTGGCTAAATAGATGCATCTGCAGACTTAGATAACATATCGCATATATAGTGAATATAGTAATTCGATATATGTATGTTTCTTTTCTTGAGATTCTATCTGAAATTTGTGAGAGCGTCTGCAGTTTGGATGTGCACCTTCCTCATAATGTGCAATAAAGGAAGCCATTTGAACAAATTCACAATATTCTGCTTTGGCCTGTCATGTTCTTGGATCATGTTTGAAAAATGACTGTGATGTTCAGTCACTTAATATATCTACTACAAGGATTAACCGTGTATATGACAGTTAACATTGGTTGTTATTTGAAACTAGATGGATTAGATGTGTATATAATAGTAACATTGTTTATTGTTTGAAACTAAACTTGGAATATATATGTGTTGTATATCTGCAGGCCAAATCTGCTATAGTTGTTCAAGTATTTAAATTTGTCTTTTTTTACCCCTTGTTCTAACCGAGTATTGGGATATTGAATTTTACATGGTTTGACATTTTCAAATGTCTTGGCATGAGAGATTATGAGCTTTATATCTGGATTCCAAATCTGTTATGGTTGTTTCGAATTGCTACAATTTGCATTCTATGAATTTTCTCTTCTGCTCAATGTATATATATAGAAAACTTGCATGCTATGTGTGGAGTTGTTGTGCTAGACAAATGATACAAAGAAATAACTGCAATGACTTCAAGTTGTATTATTGATGATATAATTGTCTGCTAAATGTCAAACAAATTGTCAGAGGTTTCAGTGAAGGCTCTGGAATTTCTGTTGCTCAGCTATATCATTGGTATATAGGATCGTGTATTGGATGGCACTTGTTTCGATGTACCCAAGAAAGTACAGTATTATTTTGATCCTTTCTAAAAACAGGGACTTACTCTCTAGTATATTTTTGCAGTCTTATTACACATGATTTCACTTGAGCTTTTGGACTTTAGCTCAAGAATTGTGAGTTCATGTGATAACACACCCGAGACATATCCTAGTGATCCTAAACCTCATTAGACAAGACCCCCTTTACCATTGGAAGTTAGTCCTCCTCCTCAACCAACCTTGCCTCAGACCGATGATATAGATTTAAATATTGATATGGCTAGTATCTTAGCAAAGGTTAATGTACCTATTCCTCTCAGTATTGATATTGTATATTTTTTTTAAATACCTACAACACAGTCGCTATTGTGACGTCTTGAAGTGTCGCTCCCATAGAAACCACGTCAAAGATGATACCTCTTAATGTTGCTCTTGCCACGTCCAAAACGTCTCTCTTTCCACCTCCTAGACGTCGCTCTTGCCACCTCCAGGACGTCACTCTTGCCACCTCCAGGACGTCACTCTTGCCACCTCCAAGAGTGTTTCTCCCATAGCAACCACGTCGAAGCTGATACCTCTTAATGTCTCTCTTGCCACCTCCAAGACATCGCTCTTTCCACCTCCAGGACAACGCTCTTGCCACATCCAAGACGTCTCTCTTGCCACGTCCAATAAGTCTCTCTTGCCACGTCCAGGACGTCTCTCTTTCCACCTCCAAGACGTCGCTCTTGCCACGTCCAAGACGTCGCTCTTGCCACATCTAAGATGTCTCTCTTGCCATGTCTAGGACGTCGGTCTTATGACAAAATCTATGTCGTCGAAAAAGCAACGTCATGTGAAACGACGTTTGAGTGGGTCCAATGTTTTTCGTTCTCGTGACAATATAAAGTGGCTATTGCATCGAACACACTGTCAGAATTTGACCCAAATGTACTAGTGCCAAACCACTAGTTCGACTCCTCCCCCTAATCAAACGTCAAATGTACACAGTGTGAAATAGACAAACCCGAAGGCCAACCAGCAGGCTGGTGGAAAGAAGAAACAATGAAAGAAGGGTAAGGGGGATAAGAAACCCACCAATAATGCTGGCGAGGGAAACACAGAGAAAAAAAAGTCGAAGTATCCGTGTAACCTTTGCACAGAAGACCACCCAACTCACCTGTGCCCTCAACGTGCGGAGGCCCAAAAGTTACAGGTGCAACAACAACATGTTGTGTTAACGAACCCATTTCCACATGGGCAAAATTTAACTCAAGCCTCTGCGAACGCGGATGGGGGTAGTCAGGGACCCCCTTCATCATCTAGTAATCCCTTGACCTCGAATGTTTATATGTTGAAAGGTTATTCCCACATAGCAACTAGGACACACAATTACGGAATGCCAAACACTTCTGAGAAGGGTAAAGAAGCCGAAAACCCATATGTTTCTCTCCAGATCAAGAATACGTTGGGTGAAACAATGACACGCATCCCAAAATGGGCGTTCAAGAAAGCTTCCCACAATTCGAACACGAGGGCCACCCAAAACTGCTCTGTGGTGGAGGATTTGTCACAAACCCCTTGCGCAATGTCTCCTTTAGAGGTCCTCCAGAGCTGCCCTTCGTAGAGAAAGGATCTGTTAGCTGCCTTAGGATCTGATGAGACTTGTAATCTGGGAACGATCATGCTTGATATGACCAACTTGAAACCTCATCTCCCATACCACGTCGCGTTTCAAATAGTAGTGGCTTACACCATAAAATATTTCACCCGGAACATTTTTCGCACGATGGTTGATGAGGGCACCTCGACATGCGTGATGTCGTTGGCATGTTGGAAGGCCATTGGCCAACCCATTTTTTCTCCGTCACCTACTCTTCTTACCGCTTTCGATGGTCGTTTGCTCAGACCACATGGAATCATTCCTTCTTTCACCGTGCATTTAGGAGGAAAGACCGTGTGCGTTGAAGTTGAAGTGGTCGATGCGCCTCTCGACTCCAACCTCTTGTTAGGAAGGTGTTGGACCTATGCTATGCATCCAGTGATTGCCACAGTTTTTCGGGTCTTGTTGTTTCCACATGAGGGTCGGATCATGTCCATTGATTAGTTGTCTTTCTCCCATCCTGACCCTTCATCAAAGGCATCCACGGTCCCAATGATTGATAATCCACATCCCAACATCATCAATATAGGGGTTGGTTTGTGCCCACCTTTGATGGGTACCTTCAATTACCCACCTCTGTTTGGCGATGTCAAGTTCATATCGACTATCCTCGACCAGCCTAAGGCTGAAATATTTCAAGTTTCGTCGTTCTGCACGACTTACTTTAATGATCTGTTGACTCTTCCTTCCCTAGCGTCCGCGATGGAAGGGACATGGCATCATGGCATGGGCATTCCTTTGTCCACGACAGAGGTTGCATACTCTATAGTCTAGCAAGCTTCAACCAACCTCGATTTGACTCCCGCACAGGAGTTAGATCCAGTTTTCGAGCCTACTTGGGCTCAAGGTTCCCTCGCCACTACTGATTCCTTAGACTTGGTCTTGCCCTCTGACGAGGCGATTATAGAGGCATTGACTAGTCCATACAAACCTTGGGATGATCTCCATCACAAATCTTATTTTTTCCCAGAGTTAGGAAGAATTGAGGTAGGTGAATTTGTGTTGACTATGACTGGATATAGGCCTTGTCCTATCAATCCTTTGGCTATGGACATAGTTTACATCGAAGGTAATATGGAAACCATCGCTAAAACGATACCTATTGACATCTCTAGAACCCCTGGAGTCGTGGAGAATGTCTTTGTCGGAGCAGACTTATCCCCCAAGGAGATTCGAATCTACACATATTTATTTAAGAAATTCTGCAACATTTTTTCCTAGTCTTACGAGGAAATTCCAGGCATTGATCCAAGAATTGTCAAACATGAAATAACGACGTATCCTGACGCTAAGCTAGTATGATAGAAGATTTATGCAGTAAATCCTAAGAAAGCAACAACTATTAAGGCTAAAGTAGAGAAACTGCTCAAAGTCGGTTTCATCTACCTCGTCCAATTGACTTAATGGGTGTCAAATCCCCTTCCGGTCAACAAAAAGCAGGGAACAATTCACGTATGTATGGACTTCCTTGACTTGAATAAGGCCTGTCCAAAGGATAATTTCCCCACCCCATTCGTTGACCAGATTGTCGATGAATGTGCAGGCTGTGAGGTCTTTTCTTTCATGGATGGTTTTTTGGGATACAATCAGATACAGATTAAGCTTGAAGACTAGCGCAAAACCAATTTTATCTGTCCATGGGGTAGATTTGCTTATCGGAAGATGCCTTTTGGCTTGAAGAATGCTGGAGCCACTTTTCAGTGGGCCATGTCTTTTGCTTTCCATGATCTCAGACACATAGTCGAGGCCTATCTCGATGATTTAGCATAACGATCTTGTAAGAGAGATGATCATCCCACGCACCTTCGACTTATCTTTGAGCGATGTCTCTACTATCGGATTCGTTTGAATCCAAACAAGTGAAGCTTTTGCGTGACGTCGGGTATTCTTCTAGGTTTCATAGTTTCAAGAATAGGGATCATGGTCGATCCTATAAAGGTTGAGGTGATATTTCAATTGCCTCCCCTGTGCACAATCCCTCAGCGTCAGAGTTTACAGGGAAAAACCAACTTTCTTCGGTGTTTTATCACAAACTATGCCGAGATCACTAAAGGGTTCATGCGTTTAATGAAAAATGACCTTTCTTTATATTGGGACGAAGCCGCTCAGTGCTCTTTCGAAGCGTTTAAATATGCCCTCACGTCTGCCCCTCTCCTTCAGCCTCCCAGTTATAATAAATATTTCTTATTCTACTTGGCCACTGCAGAGTCGACCATCGGTATGGTCTTGGTTCAAGAGGACGATATGCTTGAAGATCATGTGATTTCTTACCTGATCTGAGGCCTGGTTGGACCAGAACTCAACTACTTCCACATTGAGAAGCTCGCGTTTGAAGAAGTCCATGTTGTCCAACAGTTCTGTCATTATATTCTGCTTCGTAAGACCACCCTCATTGTTGTTGTGAATCCGTTCCAATACATGTTGACACGAAGTGTAATTTGTGGAAATATCAGTAGATGGATTGTTATCCTCGAGGAATTTGACTTGGATTTTGTTTCTGCGAAATCTAGGAAGTCATTGGTCTTTGGAGAACTTATCTCGGAACTTCCGGTCGAGTCAGGTGATGTTACGCCCGAAGAAACACCGATTAAAGGAGATCTTTTTCTAATTTCATCTTCAAACTCCTGGTATGGATATATACTAGTCTATCTCCAGACTTTGAATTGCCCCGCCTCTGCTTCTTGCGATGAGAATCGACGTATATGCCATTAGGAAAAAAACTATCCCATTCTTGATGACACTTTGTATCGTCGAGGTGCAGATTGCATCCTTCGTCGGTGTCTCAATCATGAAGAAACGAAACTCGTGCTTAACAACTTCC
Organism: Picea engelmannii; assembly: GCA_009831015.1. Classification (NCBI taxonomy): domain Eukaryota; kingdom Viridiplantae; phylum Streptophyta; class Pinopsida; order Pinales; family Pinaceae; genus Picea; species Picea engelmannii. The sequence goes on from ML782173.1 coordinate 1,139,902, forward strand.
ACACTGGAGCATGTGGTGGTCATTTGTCTAGGTTGGTAACGACCCAAAATATTCTACGAGCCAATTAATTTTGGTCGACGTTAATCAAGGATTGCATTGAATTGGTTAAGAAGTGCCACTCGTGTCATATCTTCTCTCGGAATATGAGGGCACACCCAACTCCTATGTTTCCCGTCATTACAATTGGCCCCTTCACTAAGTGGGGAATTGATTATACTACATGCCACCCCCCTTCAGCCAGGGGGCACCGTTATATCATTGTAGCAGTAGAATACTTCACAAAGTGGGTCGAAGCTATGCGAACGTTCAAAGATGATGGCAAAATAACAACTCTCTTTATTTTTAACCAGATTGTAGCAAGGTTCGATATCCAAAAGGAGATTGTCATTGACCATGGCAATCACTTTTAGAACAAAATGATGTCTGATTTAGCATCAAATATTGGGTTGAAGCAAGAACATTCATCACCTTACTACCCACAAGCGAATGATCAGGTGGAAGTTGTGAATAAGTCCCTTAAGACTATTCTGTAGAGAACGATCAATTCGGCCAAGTCAAATTGGTATTTGATGTTGCACTTGGCATTATGGGCCTACCGAACGTCTGTAAATACTACAACCAGTTTCTCACCTTTTCAACTCGTTTATGAGCTGGAAGCAGTCTTGCCAATAGAGTGCCAGATCCCATCTCTAAAGTTGGTAGTACAGTTATTGACAAAAACTTCACCGCTTGAGGAACACTTATTATATCTCTAGCAGCTCAATGAGCAATGCCGTGACGCAACCTTGGGTAATAAGGCTCACAAGCAAAAATTCAAGTGTCAGTATAATCGGTCCGTTCATCCTTGGATTTCATCCGAAGGCGACCTTGTCCTGGTCTATGACCAAGATAAGGATCCCCTGGGGGTAGACAAGTTCAAACCCATGTGGTTCAGACCTTTCATTGTGAAGGAGGTATTAAAGAAGGGCACTTATCGTCTAGTTAGATTCGAAGGGAAATCTTTGGCGGAGCCTAGAAATGGGCTTTACCTCAAGAAGTATTACTCGTAGGTGGGTCGCCTTGGGTGACTTCTTTTACATATGTATAGTTATTATACAGTTTTAGTTTTTGTCTTTTTGTTTTATGGACCTGTCATTTTCGATGCCATCTTTTTCCCTATGGCAGATGTCAAGTGAATGAGAGGTGTTCATTGGGTTCGTGGATGATGCTAGCTGACACACTCGAAGGTTTTCTTCCACATCTTGGGTGATATTCACACCTCAAGGCCAGTTGCTATCTTCTAGAGGTATCTGTTTAGGTGACGCCACAAACAATGTTGCCGAGTACAACGCAGTAATAGAGTTGCTTTGTGATGATTTGTCACATGGTATCTCTCACTTCCGGGCCTACTTAGATGCACAGTTGGTTGTGTCCCAGTTAAATGGGGTTTACCGCGTTTATGATCCTACTCTACAACGACGATTCCTTCGGGTAAGTCTCTTAGAATGATGCTTTGATTACATTATATATATCCATGTTCCTAGGAGATTGAATCAAATCATAGATACTCTATCTAACTATGTACTAGATTGGCATATTGCACACACATACACATGTACATACATTATAAAAATGTGATCCGTAAGACAGAAAAAGATGTAAATACTATATATATATATATATATATATATCAAAAGTCTTAGAGTACATAGGTGGGCGCAAGCACCTCAAAAAATAATATGTCTGGCATAAATCGCAAAGGCTTATGCCCTAAAAAATATACAAAATAATGCCCTCGACACGTAAGTGGTCCACCCTAATCTAAGCATGGGGCTTGTTGACCCTACCATAATGGACGACGATGTTTTCCAAATGTCGGAGAAGCTGGACCCAAGTCTGTAGCACCCAAACTACATGAGGTTGCATAGATGGCGGGAGATCCTCTCCACGAGGTTCCGAGTGAGTGAGTGCGGTGAGGTTCCGCTCCACCCGTCTCAACACTCTCTCAGCCTGTCCGGCTGTAGGTCCCCCTGCTGCTGCTGCTGGTGGTCCGACGGTCGTGGCTGGTGCTGCCTCTGGTCGAGGACGTCGCCTGCTCCTCGCAAAATCCACTGGATGCACTGGTCCCACATCTGTAAATAACAGATACATAGTTGTTGGATACTCTAGTACACATAAAAATGATATATATATATATATANTAAGAATCTAAAAATTAAATAAATTTAAAAGTAAAAAACGTACCTCATCTCTCCTTTCTCATCTCCAGGAGGTAAGGACATGTCTAGGTCCCTGATAAATTTGATCCCAGCATAGGGGTAGTCCTCTATCGTCGGAATCTACTGTGCCCACCAGTAAAAAAAGGTGTCATCAAAGGCCTCTATGGTCCTTCTTTCCCCTTTCGTGGCAGCAATGTTGTCCATATACACACTACTGGGATGAAGGCCACATGTGCCTGCACTATCTTGTGTGGACCGAGACTGGGTACTCTCTCAAAAAAGAACAAGCATAGAATGTTTCTGAATGTGAAGTTTTTGTTGTTCTGCCCATGACACTCAGTGAGTTGTCTCTTCATGCAGTCTAGCATGGTTGTACTCTAGTTGAAGACTTGTGCATTCAAGCACTGCAATGCACAATTCATGTGCATCGGGAGGCTTTATGTAAATCCGTGGATCCAGTGATCCACCCAATGAGTAAAACTATAACTTTCAGCGATAGGTTGGTAATATTGTTGATTGGAACCTGAGAACCTACTTTATCAGTGTTGACCTCACAATGTAGTTCAATCAACTCAGCAATGTTGTGAGGCTCGAGGGAAAAGCACGCAAGTTGACTGGTTCACCCCTCCTCGAGAGGCTAGTCAGAAAGTAAATTTCTTAAGTCGTCTGAGTCAACGACTGCCCCTCAAGCATAAACGTCTCAGCATCGGGATGCCAATAATCTACCAAGGTATTCAGTAGCCTTGGTTGTGCCCTCATGAATGGACACCGGAAGAACTTCCACAACCCGTGTTGTCTCAATGCAGCCATAGTTGCTGGGTCCTCATTGACCAAGATATCTATATCCTCATGCTCCCTCTCTCTCCGGTGGACATACATCCTGTTACAAACAAGTTCATGGAGGAAGTTAGCTCTTGCATTTTTATTTTTCTACCTTTTTTAGTGTGTACGCGGGTTGTCTTGGACACAGTCGCATATGCACGCAGGTTGTCCTTGGACAACCTGCATACACGTAGGGACACCCTTTTTTAAAGGTGCACGCCCCCCCAAAAACCAAAATAAATGAAAATTAGAAGTATGGAAATGCAAGAGGGGTTGATTTGTAGTTACTTGGTTCAAGCGGAAGTTTGCTTCGTCCTTTGAACCCCCGAAAATCAACTCTTTTAGCAAAGGGGTGTTTTTGGCTTTTGGGTCAATTCTCGATTTGCAATGGTGATAATGAGCTGCCAACTTCTATTTATAGACTTTTTTGTCCCTTTTTGTCATTTTTTGGACCCTTTTATCGTTTTTTCTGGCTTGAAAATAATTTAACATGGTTCTTGAGTTTCTTATTGGATGTTACGATACACTTCACTTTTGGTTTGGAAAACTTTTTGGGAGATGGGTCACTTTTAAACGTCCTTTGGTAAAAAGTCGTTTTTCCAAATTTGTGCATTTAAGTTAGGATTCCACCTCCACTTTTTGCATATCATTGTATTTTTCTCTTTAACATAGGGTCGATTGCATCGAATTGCAACATATAACCATCATCGCTGCTTTAGAAGTGTCGTAATTTGGTGGTAGAGGCTACCTCTACATGGATTCCCTAGGTAGATCCTGGTTGCATTTTTGGTGTCCATGCTTTCATTAATGGCTTTGGGCTTGGGAGTCCTTGTTAGTCTTATCCTGATTACGAGTTTGAGCCTCATACGTATGATATGTTATCACTCTTGACCTCAGCCTTGGGACTCCCAGAAAATGAGTCTTTTTTTAAGCCCTTTTCAGACTATTTATACATGAAAAGATTGTCGAGAAATCTTGTTGTCCTTTACGCTTGCCAAACTAAAATTCGAAGGCACATTTGTCCAGCGGTAGTTTACCCATTTTTCGGTCTAGATGGTTAATTTTACAAACAAAGGTATGCTCAAGGAACTTCGGTTTGCTAGAAGATTATTCTCAGGTATAAGTTTAACCCTTTTTCGGCCCCGAGGGACCAAATTTACAAAAAAGGACCCCCCACAGAGTCCATAGTTAAGCTCTTTTCAGAATCCCTAAAATTGAAAATATTGTCGAGTGACCTGGTTCCTTCACACTCGTTAAAATGGTCCAGAATAACATCCCCTATGGAGTCCATAGTTAAGCGCTTTCTAGACTCCTTAAAATTGAAAAGATCGTCGAGTGACCTTGTTCTTTCACACTCGTTAATTGGTTCAGAAAAACATATACTGGCATGATTTAACCCCTTTTTCCGACCTGTATATTAAGGAGGAAAAAGGTACACCTCGGGAGATTCGTCTCGCCGGGAGAGTTCTCCTCAACAAATTTGACTTTTTCGAGCTAGGGAGACTAAATCTAGAAAAAGGCAGCGAGTCCATAGTTAATCTCTTTTCAGACTCCTTAAAATTGAAAATATTGTCAAGTGATCTTGTCTTTGTCACACTCGTTAAAATGGTTTTGAATAGACGTATTTTCGGTTCTAGTTCATCCATTTTTCAAACTGACTAGACTACCTTTGAAAAAGGTACCCTAGTGGAGTCTTCTTTTGTATTTTTTCAGACTCTAAAAATGAAAAACCACCAAGCTTACCTTCTATGGGCTCGTTAAAATTACATTGAAGGACGTTATCATTGTGTCCTATTAATCACATTTGCATCCCTGCGTCTTTGGCCTAATGACGGATCCATGTTGCTCTCAACTAAACCTTTGAAGCATGCCTTATACACAAGCCTTGTAGCACTTTGCCTTTGTGTCTTGACACCTTGACCCATGGAGGAATTTTC
>ML782173.1:1149488-1182473 GCA_009831015.1 Picea engelmannii
TCTAAGGCAGGACAACACTATTCGCAAGTGTTCCTCATGTTCTCTTTCATTCTTGGAATAGATGAGGATGTCATCTAAAAAGACTTGTACAAAACGGTCTAAGTACTTCTGGAATACATCGTTCATGAGGCTCATGAATACTGCTGGCGCATTGGTCAATCTGAAAGGTACTACAACAAACTCGTAATGTCCAAACCGAGTTCGGAAGGCCGTTTTTGGGATATCACCTTCTTTAATCCTTAACTGATGATACCCTGATCGCAAATCGATCTTTGAGAATACTGTTGCTCCTTTCATCTGATCGAAGAGGTCATCTATTTGCAGCATCAAGTACCTATTTTTCACTGTAGCACGGTTCAAGTCCATGTAGTCTATACACAATCGTAAGGATCCATCCTTCTTCTTTACAAAAATTACCGGTGTGCCCCAAGGTGAGACACTGGGCCTTATTAGCCCTAAGTCCAGTAACTCTTTCAACTGCATTTGTAATTCACAAAGTTTCGGCGCTGTCATCCGATACGGAGTCTTGGATATTGGTTTTGCACCAGGTTTTAGCTCTATAGTAAAATCAAGCTCCCTTTCAGGAGGTAACCCTGGTAACTCGTTCGGAAAAACATCTTGAAATTCTAACAATACCGGATACTGATCCAATGAGGGTCCCTTCCTTTCATTCACTGCTTCCACTACATAAATTCGACACCCTTGCCTCAAGCATCGCTTAACCTTCATAGTGGATATAAAGCGTAGCGACACTTTTCTCTGTACACCCTGGATCTCTATTGGTATTCCTTCATCATCGACACAAAGCACCCTCTTTACGAAACAATCTACCAAAGCTCGATGAGTTGCTAACCAATCCATTCCAATGATTAGGTCATACGCCCCAAGAGTAGTGACGTATACCTTTAACCTGGTAGTACATACTCCCAGGTCTACTATACAATTATCGACACTAGGTCCTGCTGCTTGTTTTTCCCCCGAAGCCATCTCGACTTGTTTAAAGTCATCGTGCTCGTAGGCTACCAACCCACTCTTTTCTAATGCAGATGGTGAAATGAAACTATCTGTCGCACCATAATCAAACAAAATCTTAACATTGACATGATTTAGCGTACCTGATGACTCCACCAACGTGGATTGATGTTCGGCCTGGCGGTTATTAACCGCTGCGTAAATCTGGTGGCTGCTACTTTCTCTCCCCATCGGCGCCTTTCCTTCTCTATGCATGAACCCTGATTGTAACTCTGGGCAGTCGCGTTGGTAATGGGGTCCCCCGCACCCCCAACAGGTAACACGAGATTGAACCTATGCATTGTTATGTGTCTGTCTCTGAAATGAGTTCCTTCCCCTGGAACCCCTGCCCCTACTCGTTGTTCCCTGAGATGGTCATGGTCTTGTCTGCACTGTTGGCGATGAACGAGATGCTACACTTGCTACCATTGAAATCCCTGTAGATACTATCCTTAGCGCGACTCTATTACCATATGGTGGTGGCCTCGAGCCCCCTCCCCTAGGAAATATCCTCGGGGCCTTTCCTACGAATCCAGGGCGATGCGGAAATGTCGATCTTGCACCCCCGGTCAAGTTCATATGTTCTTCCGCATAACGCGCATTTTCCACCGCTTCTGGTACTGAAGACGGTTTCCACATCTGCACCATAGCTCTTATCTTAGGGTTCAATCCATAGATGAAGCGCTCTGCCTGTCGTTGGTCATTGTCCATATACGAAACATATTTGACCAGTTCCATAAACCTGATCTCATATTCTTCTACAGTTATGTTTCCCTGTACTAAGACATGAAATGCCCCTATCTGTTGTTCCTCGTAGTATGCTGGTAGATATTTCCTTCGGAACCTCTCCTCGAAAAGTTCCCAAGATACTGTGTCTGGGGTAAGGTGCAGTTTTCTTTCCAGGTTGCCCCACCAATTCAAAGCACTTTCTCTTAACTGAAAAATGACGATCTTTTCCTTTGAATTGGACGCATAGTCCCTTAAGGCAAAACACATGGTCATGAATTCCAACCATGCTTCCACGCGTTCACTGGCGCGACCCCCGACAAAATTTGGAAGTTTGATCTTCTACAATTCCCGCGTGATGTCTTCAGGTGGAGGTCCTCCCCCTGAATCCCTTGATGCTTCTGGATTACCCATTCCAGACGGTGGGGGTTCCACTTCAGTCCCTGCCGGTTGTCGCCCCTTTAAAGTCTCGTTGATGGCTTCCAACGAGCACAGTATGAGGGCTAGTTTGGGCGATGGTGGTGCTGGAGGTGTTGGCGGTGCTTGCGATGACGCTCCGCTGCCTCGACTCCCTCGAGTCCTGACCATCCTGTATGCTTTGACCTGCATCCACAAAAGTTGTCAGGGTGAGTTCCAGGATGTTTCAAATTGGTGCTACTCAAACTAGAAACAGGGTTAGGCGTAAGTTTTCTTTACTTTTCTGTAAACAAACATTACTCCATTAGGGGATTGGCTAGGTTAGGGTTAGGATTAAGCGTCTAAGCTTGATTTCTTCGACCCTACGAAAGAACTATTGGTTTCTTTTCCCTGTAGCTACGTTAGCCTTGCGCCTCACTCGCCACTTCCTATGTTTACACTCCTAGTGCATATGCTGCCTCCTTCCCACTTATCCTAGTCTAAGCCTTTTAACTTTTCGCATACAACTTGATTAAAGTGACTTCCGACCTTATATTTTTTTTAATTTATGCCGATATGCGTACACCTATTGACAATGGGCACAATTAATGATCTTTTAATCTTAATTAACCTTAAACCCTGATCTGATGGATATGCATTGAAGATGCTGGCATATTCTTAGTCGTCCTCCAAAAATCAACGGGTCCGATTTATTATTCATAACTTTCTTGAATTTATCAAGGCATCCGTTAACATGTTTACTTTTTAACATTTACCTAATCACATAAAAAAATTTTGCTGTAAGGTTATATAATTACCACGTTTAATGATTAAATAGGATTAAACCATGGCATCTAAATACTTATCCACAACTGCCAACCATGGTTCGGCGTTCACCAACACTATGTATTTTTCGGCGTTAGTGTCCTTCTCAAGACGCTTCACTTGGTGAGTGGCGTTGGGTATGACAATTAAAGTATTTATATGTGAAATTATTTGTAAAAGTCACATCGTGTGGTGCGTTGGTGTTTGGTTGTTCTTTAAGGCTTAGGTAGTGGGTGGTCGCGGGTTCAAAACCCTTTAATTTAGTGAATTTAAAAAAAAAATCAAAATCCCCAATTAATTTAATTGATTTTAACTTAACTTAATTTAATTTAATTAATTTAACTTAATTTAATTTAAAATTTAAATAAAATAAATTTTTTTGAAACCTTATTTTAAAATAATTATTATTTTATTTTTTTATTTTTTTTTGTTTGTTAATTTGTGCGAGACCTTTTGGCTACGCAATTAACCTGTGGCTTGAGAAACTGTGACTCAGGGGCATCTAAGCCGTCAAAATCACCCGGGGATCGCACCCGGCGTGAGCCACACCAACCCTTAACATGGTTGGATTTTTTGTCCCCACAGGTTTCGAACCGGTGACTTTAACATCACGGAGTGGCTTAACAACACACTCCGTCACCGACTGTCCTACACCTCGGGGACTATTTAATTTTTTTTTTAAACCATTAACGTATTACAATTAAAATAAAAAACAAATAAATAAATTAAATTAAATTAAATAGAATTATTCGTGAAATACTATAAGTATAGGAATTGGCATCGTGGGTCCTCGCATGAGGCCCACGTGCCCCGCCCTCGCTTCCTCCTGTGGACGCTCGGCTGTTGGTAGTTGTAGTTGGCATGACGTGTTGTAGTTGTAGTTGCTATGGGTGCTGGAGTCTTCCATTCTCCATCCAAAGTCCGTTTCAGAATCCCTTGCAGTATGTGAAAACTCTCTAGGTCGCTGGTATCCTAGCAGCTACCATCATCGATAGCAGGAGGATCCCTGGGTGCAGCAAAATGGTAACCAAAGCCCTTTTCTGTGATGCTCTGAATCTGTGTATTTTCCTTTCAGTTTGATGTTCTTGTAACTGTGTTTGCTACTCACTTGTGCTTGGCGATAGGTCGTTGGCTTGTATATTGTGTTGACTTGGTGTGCTCGGCTTGTGTATTGTGGATGCAGGTCGCATGGAGCGGGGAGCTAGGCCATCATGACTGTTTTGCTATGTTTAATTATGTGTTAAATAGTGGATGGTCGTGGGTTCCATTCCTTCATAATACACATGCGCTGGTTATGAGGTCGTGCGTTCTATTCCTCCATAATACACATGCGTTGGTTATTTTGTTGTTTCTGAGTGGGTTCGTGGGTTCGTTAATGCAGGGTTTGCAGAGGCGAGGAGAGCGTGTTGTGGAACAAGATTCATTGATACAGCTGTATTGTGAAACCCTAGGTCAATAGGAACCTGTGCCAATGCTTCCCAATATGAGTTCTTGGACAGTTTCCATCCCACTCAGGAAATAGAATCTGTCTGGTCCGCACTTTGCTCCTCTCCATCTACTTCAGCTCCCATTACCATTCGCTCAGGCGTATGTAATCTGGCAATGGTGGATTCTCTGTCATCGCCTCTACCACAACATGGAACAGAGATCCAGTTTTCAGACCTCGACAAGGCCGGACCCAGCGAGGAAAAGGCATGGAGCTTGAATATCGAAAGGAAGCCGATGCCTGAAAGGCCTCAATGCGGCCCCCGTGATTGCTTCACTGTGTTCGGTCTGTTTTATCAATCTCAAAATACTTGTCATTGAATGTGATTGGTTCATGTAGTGGTGATGGAGTGGCCAAATATTATCAGCAGCAGGAGGAGATTCTTGAGGGATTCACAGAAATGGGTATTGTCACTAATAAGGGAGTTTTGCCTAGCATGTCTCAGGAAGAGTGCGACAAGCTTGCACGAAGTGAAACAACTGCAATCCGATTATCTAACATAGCAAACATTATTCTTTTCATTGCAAAAGTATTTGCATCGATAAAGAGTGGTTCGTTAGCCATAATTGCTTCAACTCTAGACTCACTTCTGGATCTTCTATCAGGATTTATTCTTTGGTTCACTGCATCTAAGATGCAGTCACCGAATCCTTACCGTTATCCCATTGGGAAGAAACGTATGCAACCACTGGTGAGTCTTCTCTAATTCTCCCCTTCTGACATCTGCATTTCCTCCATCATCTGCAATTATTTTCCATTTCACCTGTATCGTAATTGCAGTTATTCCTTAGATCTATGCCTACTCGCAATATGCTGTGTTCCTTGAATGGATGTTTCTAATGTATTATAATTTATATTCTTAATATATTTATAACGTTTCTATTCGAAGTTTTTAATTAAATAAGAGATGGAAAATAATATAGTTGTCATTAGAAATTCTATTGCATATTCATGTGGATGTCTCTCTTTTGAAATTGTAAGTTTGTTAAAGAATTTTCTAAACATTGTTTAGACCAACCTCATATTTGATAGAAACACAATTATCTTCAACTATCATAATTCGAGATCAATAGTGGTGAGTCTGAAGAACAAGAAGTCTATTAAAATAGTGTTTTCTGTTTGGCAAGTCCCATCTCCTTTCCTGGATGCAGACATAAACAAATTAATGACAGGGCCACTAAAGCATGAAACATCAAATGAAGAAATAGGAAGGGAAATAAAAGTATAGTTATGATGGTAAGTGCACATGGAGTCTGGACAGTTTATTTGGATACTAATGTCGAATTTTCATGATAGTCAGTACATATGGATAGCTTATCTGGGTAGTAACATCAAATTGCCATGATAGTAAGTAGAAATCAACAAATTATTTGGGAAGTAGTGTATTTGATAAATAGATACTAGAAGGATTTAGAACATTTAAAATAGAACAGTATCAAGAGGAGAAAAACCGTTGTAACAACCCTAGTTGCTTGTTTTACTTCAATAAATTCGTATTGCATTTATTTATTTTATTTTTTTATTTTTATTAAAGTTTCTATGTTTTGTGTGCAGGTTAAGAATGGCTGGAGTTTTGGCCCTTAAGGCCCAAATTTTTATTCACCCTAATACATTTATGTAGGGATTTACTATAACTAAACCCCTTATTTAGGCCCTTGGTTCCAGATTTGAACCAGGGCTCTGATACCAAATGTAGGAGCCGGATTTAATTTAACATCTAGTAATTCTACAACAAGACAATAATTTTTACTGGTTTATGAAAGTTCAATAATTCCAAAATATTTTAACACGTACGCATGTAATTTTAACAATGAATAATAAATTTAATAACAAATTAATACAAAAACAATGCATAATTCTAAATGAATACCTAAACCTGATGCTAAATACCCTCTATTTGTCCAAACGCCTTCTTGACCGCTGCTGCACCATAAAACACTACCCAAAACCGTTCCTCCCTGCCAACTAGGTAGCTCCCTAGCTCCAGGATATCAACGGATATCTTGGCCCTCCGTGCCCAAAACCCCCAGCAACTTTGGTGCACTGTATCAATCCTACTCCATAACTTCACTTCCCTCTGCAAATCCAGAGCTCCCCAAAATTCATTCCCCAACCTCCGTAGAATAATCTCCCATCCAACTCCTTCCCTTCCTTATCCCTCCTTCACCGACTCTCCCCCCCATTTACTCCCTACCTAACCCATTTATTACTCTTATCCTTTCACGTTAATGCTTTTATCTTCTCGGGATTCATAGGTTATCCCTTGTTGTATACGCAACCATTTTATATCATATACCATTAATCTATTAAATCCATTACGTAAGTTATTAAATGCAGTTTGTAGTTAAATTATTAATTAATTAATTACAATTATATCCTTTAATTAATTAATAACTCACTTAATTAATATCATTAAATCATCTTTGTTTAATTAATACCTTGTTAACACAATTAATCCCCTAATTAGTTTTACTTTATAATTTCTTAAACATTTATCCAACTAAGGTCGTTACACCCGACGAGCCGTCGAAGACCTCTGGGTAGTGAAGTCGTACACTCACATTACACTTCTATTCGAGTTTTGAAGATCTTGAAGTTGTTGCATGAGCTCTGAAGGCCTCATCTCCAGCCATCAGGCATCATTGGCTTCTTGAAGATGGATACTATACATGTATATCTTTGATTTTGAGATGTAGATCCATTGTGTATTTCTCGCAGCTACACTTTATATAGTTATATGACATGGATCTGCAGTTTATTTGATTGACAACCATGATTTATTTCATCCCAAGCATGGGTATGCCCGCCTTAGTGAGACAATTATTATTTTTGCAGATGGCACCTCCCGAACTCTGGTCTCAGGCTCACTCGCTCTGTACGTTGGTGAAAATTTGTAATGTATTTCATCCATCAGATGCTCTTCTGACCTCACACATTATGGGGCATCTATTATAACCCTAAATTGCACCATACATGCATACCTAACATCAGGCCATCTCACTTACTATTTTTTCCAAGCCATCACTAAGAAGCTCTTCTTAAAAACCATATTTTTGAAGATGTACGTGCCCTGCACCATTACTGCCCACGTACACATGCTTGATGCACCACTACAACTCGTGTACGTACGCTAGCTGCACCAATACAACCCGCGTATACTCACAAAAATTGTAAAAATTAAAAAGTTGCAAGGAATTCGTTGAGATTACGGGATATTGGGTAGTTTCCCAACTGTCCCATTGCCTATAGCCCGTCACCCAACCGAATAACCATCATTTTGTCATATAAAAGGAGGTGTTGGGGTCTCATTCCATAGCTAAGCATAAGAACAATGAAACTCTGCCCATTTCACTTTCTCCCCTTGCCCCAAGAAGTTGCAGCCACATTGTGAGTTTTGAGCTAGAATTCCCCATTCTTGCCCTTTTCCTCCATTGAAAGCCTAATCCATTCCCTAGAGAGAGATGAAGAGGAGAAAGATACATGGAAGCACAGTCAGATCTTGGTGAAGAGGAGCCCAGACCAGGTTTGAGGAGCAGTCACCAATCTCATTTTAAGTAACTTTGTGAGATTAATAAAAGGAATACTTTTTCTATCTCGAATATCATGTGTTCAATCTTTATGTTTGATCTATATTTGATTGTGACATATAACCCACTAATTCATATATAAGATGCATGTTCGTAGTTCTTTGTTTGTCTATTTATGAATGGAGGTTTTCCTTGGGAGGAGACTTGTAGTCGAGGAACAACCGAACACAAAAGCATCGACACCAGACGCAGAGTTTAAGGTAGAGTTACCAGATCTTTTTACCTTGTATTTTATGCATGAATGTGGGGTGTATTTGGGGTAGTTGTTAAAAAGTAGGAGACTTTAGACGGTTAGCTCTGCCTACATGTTGAACCATAGTGTAGTCTATAGGGGGGTTTTTCCACTATAGCAGGGAGCCAAAAGGCTATTGCGAAATAAGAAGAGAGAGAGAGCGATAGAGCCTACAAGCACAGAGCAAAGTTCACAAAGGTTACAGAGACCAATGAAATCGGTGGATGGTTGATTTTCACTACCATGGCACCACCCAAACAAGAAGAACAGAGACACACTACCTGACATTCCAGAGTTAGGACCAGAGAACAAGTACATTCGCAGGAAAGTGAACAACAACCGCCAGAGGTCGTCAATGTCGACGAAATCCCAACACCATATACAATACCAATGAAACCCACACCCATGGTAGAAGAAACCCAACAGACAACACCTGAAGACATGAACGTAGATATGCCGACAGAGGAACAAGGTCAACAGAACTAGGGCTTTGGCAGGCAAGCACAACCAAAGAACCTTGAAGAAGCTCCGAGAGTCAATGGGATGGCTCCAAAATAGGAAGAAGCGACCAAACTAGATGAGTCACATATAACTGTGTCGGACCACCCATAGGAGGGAGCAGTGGAAGATGTCACAGGCTGGACAGAACGTTATGCCAAAGAACAACCAATGGAGGCTGGAACCTCGAGTCAGCCACCACCGAAAAAAGACAAGCAACAGGTACCTAGGTCACTACGCAAGAAACCTGTCATAGCCATTGTTTTGTTTCGTATGCCAGAATGGGTACGGGTGAAATCAGACTTGCTAGGGTATGTCAAGAAACTAAAATACTCGGACCATGATGTAACAAACACAGACAAGTTCTCGGAGTTCACGAAGCAAGTCTACCTACAGACTATGGGTCTAGATGCATTTGCGGAACCGATTCATCAACCACTCTAGTGGGCAGTAGGACTGGAAAAAACGATGATTTTAGGTCTACTAAAACTACCACTCTTTGGTAGAGGACAATACACAAGCAGTTGCGTTAAACAGTTGATGGCAGTAACACATGGCAGAGATATATGGCTGGAAAAACATGTCTCAATAGACGTAGAGCTTATTGCGCACATTACCGAGCTGCCATCACGGGGCATGGATCCCGCACAATTTCTCGACGACAAAACAAAGGAGAAAGCACTCGCGAAGGAGATGAAAAAGAAATATGACACTAAAAGGAGGACGCGCAGAATTATCATCAAACAAATCAGCGACACCGCGACAAAAATGGGTGCAAAAATCATGGCCTGCAAGCTGCTAAGAAAATGCCACAAGGAGGAAGTCCCGATTCGTCACAGTTGCAGCATAGTGTGTTGAGGGCACCACAGTAAGCTGAGATCCTAAGTAGTGTAGGCACAGTTCTACCAGGATATGCTAAGGTTCTCATGCACTCTATGACAAGCACATGTCCCCAAGTAGGATCCAGATGTTATCCCCATTTTGTGGGGATAACTAAGGATATGATGTCTCGAGGCCCTCAGGTTGCAGATATGGAGTGTCGAGAGACCACATGACCAGTAGTGTCCTCTTGCACATAAAGAAGCCCTCTCTATCACCACATTCTTATCCATTTTCAACGCATCCACCAAAACAACTAGATTTCGGAAGACAGATGGGTTTTGTGGTACAAGTCAGGTATTGTGGCAGTTGATCAGCCTAATATTTAAGGAATTTAAACATGTTGTATTTGAGATGATTTTGATTATATAACACCTACTTGGACATTATGATTTTGACCCTGTTTCACGTTGGTGAGTGTCATAGATTTTATAGTAAGTGGAAAAACTTTGGGGAAGGTTTGCAACTGGGGGTCCCTTGAGGGGCTATCATACCATTCCCAACCATACTTACCACCTTCCGATCATTACACTCCTATCATATTGTCCTCTTCTAGGCACTTTGACTTTAGTGACCCAATAAGGGCATGTACCTCATTTCATGGGAAGAAGGAGCTAAAGGCCCAGAGGGATTTTTGTTGGCAAAAATTATAAAAGCCTAAATATAGACCTTCCAGATGCATTGCCTAGGGATCCCTAATAAAGAAATGAAACTTTTCTCTATAAGTAATGGGGTACCTACAAAAATAAATGACAGTGAATTCTTAAGGGCTTAGTTGGAGGATGGGAGGTCTCATCACGATCCATCCTATCATGATCATGGGTATTTAGCGGTATGACATTACCATCATCTGATCACGAAGCCAGGGTAGTGGCTCTCAGTTACACAACTAAGAGAAAGGGGGTCTCATCACAAGCCAACCTTCTCATCTCCATGAGGTATTTGTGAATGACACTGTCATTATCTGGACACCAATCCAAGACAGTGGCCATCAACTTGTTCATTAAAACATTAAAGAAATAAAGAATGGCATGATGATGGGCTTGGAAAACCTGCATTGCAAACGAAGGTGACACACACCCTCTACAAAGGAACCCACAAATGAGTTAATATGAGATCTTGTATGTCATGAAACTCATCGAACTATGTAGTATAAACCCTTTCCACCTCATCATCCACTACATGACCTTGGAATTACATCCTTGGGAGCATCCCTTAATTGAGGGCTTTGGTCTACCCAATAGGACTTTTATGACACCCCTCCCATACTTAAACTTGGTCAATTGTATAGGGTTTTTGAGCATTTGTTTAAATTGATGAGGTATTTTTGATGCACATGTTTAGGTTCCTTTCTTATTAGATGTGGTTTACACTCATCATGATATCTTTGACTTTAGATATTTGGAGGGCATACACTTTTGTTTCGCATGACCTTACTTGGTCGCTATTTTTGGGAGAACAAGCCTAGCTTGGGATTCCATGGGGAAAGGAGCCCACAGGTTGGATGTTGTAGGCCCACACACCGAATCATAGAGATACACCTTTGGAGGCTTACATGACATCATGGAGGATCTTATCCAGCCCCTAGTACCGAAATGACTTTTCTAGGAGGAAAAACGCCATCTTTTGAGGGTTGACATCATGCTTGAGGAGGTTTGATGGTGATGGAGTTATTGCACATAGACACTTGGAATATTTTCATTGAAGGAGACATGGATTGACCTGATAACTTGATGAGGAGGCTCAAGGAGCCCCGAAGACCTCCATTTTCCTCTCCAATGACTTGCTCAAGGAGTCAAAACGTCCCCTAAAAGGGTGACGCCATCTTATTTTTAGGGTTTCTATTGTGTAAAAGTGAAAATTAAATATTATTATTTGATGCAAGGGGTAAGATAAGGGTTGTTGAGCTCTTATCTTATATTTTACCCTTGCTAAGTGGACACACTATGTTTTAAGGTTTTTGTATAAATAGAGATAATGTGAATCTCATTTCATAACATATCTCTCCCATTGTGAGAGGCTAAGGACTGAAATTTTCACTACCTTCAATATTTTTTCTCTCTTGTGCTATGGTATGGTGTTCTCTTTGGTTATTGGCTACATGATGATGATGCACTAGCTTATGGAGGTCATTTATATCTCTTTATGGTGGTTTTTCTTGGCATGTTAATAATTTATATTCTTGCAACTTGGATTTGGTAAAGGATATTGTTTCTTGGCCAAATATTCACCTTATACGTTCATCAATACCCAATCTACAAGACAAAGTTGAATCATACTTCTTTCTCTTCTTACGAGTTTCGCCCATTCTTTCGTCGACATGCATGTCGGTTAGGTACCTGGACAAACCATTGTCCATTGTTCTTGATCTACAAGAAGATCTTCCATTTTAAGCTTCCAAAGTTCAACATTTTGGCCATTGAATTTTTCTATCACTATTCTTGAACTACTCGCCATCCTTTACCGCGATCTTTAACACAATTTATGACTTACAACTCTTACTGTACCTAGGTTTTAACTCTCAGATTCAATATTGGTAAATCAATATATGATACACAAATCAAAGCATAACACAGATCTGATACCACCTGTAAGGAAACGAGATGCACTTCCACACTAAACCTAGCAGAAGAGAAGAATAATTTAATCAAGAACATAAGTGACAAAGCAATCACACAATACACATATATTTTACCCTGGAAACCCGAACTGGGAAAACAATCATTCCTTGAGAATTCTTCTCTCTTGTTTTCTTATTCAATCTGAATAAAAGGTTACATGTCTAACCTTGGTCCACACCTAAGACACAATCAACATCATACCCTCTTGATTATAAAAGAATAACCTTGTAGCCAATTCAACTTACATTTGCATGACCACCAACCTTCATCTAAATATTTCTCGAAAGATTGGATATCTTACAATTCATTGATTATCCTTTACAACCTTACAACACACCTCTTTATAGGATTTACAGTAGGAAAACCCTAAATAAATGGTGCCCAAAAATGGTTACAGATCCATGCAGATCATTGGCTACAAATCCCACCAATTTGAGTATTTTGTTACAGTTGACTCCAAGTAAGATTACCAATCAAATACCAATCGACCTTCATTTGGTATTCAATCTGTCGCAACACACCCGCCTACCAACCTCTTGTTAGTTTACCTCTTTGACTTGTCGTCGATTCCTTTACAATGTCGAACCGCCTCAACCTTCGACTTTGACTTTACCCGGTCGACTAACTTTAACCTTTGACTTGTTGATCCACCTCGACTTCGACCGTCAGTCGATCCACCTTGACTAGAATTTCATTGCAAATAATATAACAACCCAACGATGAGGAGATCATGCATGTAGTATAGGGAACTAGAGTAGTGTTATTCTAGATGGAGTCAGGGGATGTGTTGTGAGTGGAAAATATGCTATGGGTTCTAGGAGTTTGTTCTCATCCTCAACGATTGAGGAGTAGGGCTATGCAATGTTGTTCCAAGATGGATAGAGTTATTGGATGCCCATAGGATCTAACCTAATCACAACAGTGGTTCTAGAGTTAGAGAGGGCAACATATATAGGCAAAAGGGCTAGCCTATGCGATGCATGGCCCACAGTAGCAGAGTGATAATGGATAGGGAGTAGGTAGCTTTGAAGGTTAAGCAGATTCATAGGGAGTCAAGAGGCTCATAGGGAGAGTCAATCATTCACTGGGATTCAACCTTTAGGTCTATATAAGAGAGAGGCATATTCCAATATTTTCAGGATGGTGTCATGGGTTGAGATGGCTAGGCAGGATGCTCAAAAGTGGGAGGCTTCTAGGAGCAGGGTGTCTTCTAGGGAGGGATCATGTCAGACAAAGGGAGCAAGCAAACAGGTGGATTGGAGAGAAAATTTGTAGCAGATCCAGTACGAGAGACAAATCTACTCCTAGGATGGGAGATAGAGCTACCTCCAAGTGATTTTGGAGTGTGGTGAGAATACTTCCCTTGCTAAGAGGGAGTGTTGATTTTTGTAGCCCTAGGAAGGTATTCTCATGCAGTCTAGGTGTCAAGAACGTGGGAATAGTCATGGACACCAAATCAAACTTTTGTTTGGGTGAAAACTCCCTTGGAATGAAGTTGGGTCTTCATGGGTTTGGTGATATGCTTTGTGGGCTTGTGTAGGGGCTTCACACCCACATAGGAAGCTTAATTTGATGTTTAATTGTGGAGGGGATTCTAAGTTGAACCCTAGGTTTGTATAAAAGGACATAAGGTCAATGTGACATTCATCATTTTGTGGATACAAGTGTGGAGAATAGCTTGATGATTTCATTCCAGCCCTTGGTGTCTAGCCATATTGGAGGTTGTAAGACCTTAGTGTTTGTTATTTTTTTGTCATGTTCTAGGTAGGTTCTGATGGGGAGAAGCTTGAACAACCTAGGAGAGGTCTGTTGGAAATTATAGGACGATTAGTGGCTAAGGAGAAGAGGGGTCACATCTCCTATAAGTTTGTTTCTAGGCTTAGGGTGACTCGGCCTACTGGTTGAGGATATGGAGAACAATGAAGAATTCTTTCACTGAGGATTTGGAGGATTCGACCTAGTAAGGAAGGCTGCAAGAGTGGACTAGGAATCTTGGGAGAGAAGGATGAGGCCTAGGAGAGGCTCGACTTGCTAGGAAAAGATTAGCAATAGCTTGAGGAGGCTGGTTGGGGAGCCACGATCTGTGGGAGAGGTCGGGCCATCCTAGAAGAAGCTGCTATAGGACTATTGGAAGCTAGCAACAAGTGTTAGAGTCTGCACAATAGGTACAATAGGTATAGGTACAACTAGTATAGGTGTACATGTACAACTGGTACAACTATTACAACGAAGTATAAGGGTTGTTACAACCATGTAAAGGGGTTGTAACAACCAACCCAACAACATGACTTAAGGCTTGTTAGGGAGGTGTAACAACAACAAATTGAGGGTTGTTGTAGGGGAAACATTAGCTAGTGTTTGAGAAGATGAGGGGTTTTCCCAAGTGTGTGACAACAACTCTTGGACAGACCTTGAAGGATGAGACAATTCATAGGAAAGGGGATGAGTAAGTAGTCTCTTGGAGTGAATTTTTGGACAACTTAGAGGGAAAGTTGAGGGAAACCATGAGGACTATTGCAACAACACCCCGACAATAGATATTGGAGCTGATTTTTTGGCATGGAAACCAAGGAAGGTTTCAATTCTATTTGTAAGTGATGTTGGCATATTATTTTGTATTAGAATTGGGCCATTGTCCCTAGTAAAAGAGCCCACTTGTTCTTGGATTTAAGAACATTAGTTTTGCGTATTAAATTCTTATGTACATGCATATGATTCAATTGTTGATCTATTTTCCATTGTGATAAGTAGTTAGGCATCTTAGTGTGTTTATTATTATATTTCAAAGTAAATTTATGTATAACAATCAAAGACATAGACCCGACCTGAGGTGCGGTCAAAAGCTAACATACAACAACCACCCATTATTTTAATTTTTGAATAAATAATAATGGGTCCCTTAAACTTTTTTGGTTTGTTTCGATTTTACATTCCTTGTTATTTACCTTTTGATAGATTTTTAGTCCATTGTTGGTCATGTTACCCCCCACCCTATGCCTGGGGGTAACTAGAAGAGATTGTGTCTAATGGCCCGCAATGGATAACATGATCTTGACCATGATGATGATCAACATGTCCACATATGGAAGCCCCACAACCCCCCTCTTTCACCTTTATAGCTACAAGTCAACCAAGGATAATCACATCCGAGCAACCCATAATATGGGAGATGGTAAGCCATAATCATGATGAGATATGTTAGTCCTTATTTTATGCAAATTATTGTGCTTAATTTGTTGGGCATATAGATGAGGATATTTGGTTGAAGTTGGATAATGGATCACTGGTTTGAGAAATTGTGTCAGTTGGCTTGTTTCACCTTGGTGGTCGACTTCTATGCCCTAGTATTGTGTTGTCACCACCCAATGAAAATGGATACTACTGGGGGGGTCTCAAAAGGGAAACATTCCATTCCCCACCGTACTTAACAGTTTCCATCCCAGATCCTCTCATAGTGTACCAAACTTTGGTAATAGGTCATGGTTCATTCTCTCATGAGAAGAGGGGATGAAGGGCCAGAGGTTGATTGCAACTACTAATAAAAGAATAAGAAAATGATGCTAAAGAAAGAAAGGAATGATAGCAAAGAACTAACAAAATTCAGTCCAAACTTGATCTCTACCCTTTCAACACTCACCCTGATCCCTAAAATAGCAATTCTATAGCTTGAAACCTTATTCAAGGGGACTTGAAAATATGAAAAAGCTGACTAGTAAGATGGCCGAAAAAGGGGGATTGGAAAAAATAGCGCCTAAGAATGAGGTAACTCAAGAGTAAGTTCACCCCCACAAAGGATCTCATAGAAATGGATTAAATGACACCATAAGACATGAAGTATGGAATATCCCAAATCCAATGGATCTGGATATGAACTACTGAACTAGTGTTTAGACTCTCAGATATGATACTCTGGGGATTTCTGGATGCGTTTTAGTTATGTTTAACATGATTGGTGATTTTTTCATGTGTGTGTCATATAAATAATGTTTGAGAAGTATATATGATGCATGCAAAATAAGGAAACAACACAACTCAATAACATGTATTATATGGAAAAATTAGGAAATACAACTGATATGCTGAAAGAAGAGAACCAATCATCAGCTAGATCTCATAGAAAATCACTGGAATACAATGAATCTAATATAAAATTCCCATGATCATAATATGTGAATAGATTTTCACATGCACAAATAGATCGGTAACATGCAGCTTCAAAAATTCACAACAACTACTGCAAATGAAGGATAAAATCGCCCTGGTGGCTATGCTCAACCGATCGAACTAAAAACTATCTCAAATTGGGTGCCCTGGCCTCTAGGATCCTCCTAATATCTGTTGGATTGAATATTAGTTCCATGAAGCTCTGGATGAACCCAAAATGATATCCCCTGGGGGGTTGCGCACCTCCTGGACGTTGACAGTGTGCCCTGGTAATTCCACTGACTAAATCCACTAATATCTATCTCAAAATGTGTAGCCTAGCCTCCTCTATACTGGGTCGAAAGGGTTTCCCCGTATATGATCTTGAAGGCTCACGGGAAACCCAAATGTCCTTCCTCAAATGTTGCACACTTCCTAGTTGTCTGGTGCGCCCTGGAAGATTCCACCATCAGAATCTGATGACTGGTGGCTCAAAAGAAGTGCCTTGGCCTCCTCTCCACTGGTTTGCAAGGAACTGACGAGATAAGCCCTAATATCATACAACGACACAAAACTCTCTCTAACCATTGCGCCATCACTGGATGCACTGCACATTCTATAAACACTCCTGATCTAGCATGGTGAAATACCTAGATGGTATATCCAATAGGATATGGTGTGTCTTCCATCACCAAAATTGATTTAGGTGGTGGTTTCCTCCAGAAATCCACAAAACATCAAAGAGGTCGACTTCCTCCTTTGGAACATCTTCTCAACTCAAAATCATAACATAATGAGGAATTAGGTCGAATTCCTCTTCTTACACCTCCCCTGATCTAATTATCCATTGAAATAACTTTAGTTAGGAACCTTTCCTACTAAGTCGAATGATTAATTAATTAAGTCACCCCCTCAACACCTTTTTCTTCTATTTCTCTGTTGACTTTGGATTAAGTGACTTTTCCTATGATTTGTGGCTTAATTCATCATTTAGCCATTTATTCACCCTTATTTCTTCCCTTTTTCCCTGTTTGTGCCTGACTATAGTCTATGAGAACAAATAGACTACTAAGTCACTCCCTGCAAGCCTATTCATGGGAACGGGACATCACAATCCTCCCTTCCTGAGATTTCTTGTCCTCAAGCAACATCAATCCTGGGTGTTGCAATATATGGTCTCCCTCCCATGTGGCATCCTCCAGAGGAAGTCCCCTCCATTGGACCAAGCACTCCTTGATGACCCTGCTCCTCAATATGCGCTCTCTCTTCTCTATCACCCTGTTCCTTTAACTGACCCTCCTCATCCAAAGGTGGCAACTCCTCTGAAATGCTAACTTGTTGTCCCACTTCTTTTTTAAGTCAAGAAACATGGAGCACGTTGTGAATCTGTCTACCCTCTGACAACTCTAACTCATAGGCCACTTCGCCTACCTTCCTGCTGACTTTGTACGATCCATAAAACTTAGGATTCAACTCCTCTGCCCCGATTCTTTTCAATGAAGACTATTTGTACGACTGTAATCGTAGAAAAACCAAGTTCCCTACCTTGAAATTGAGCTCTATCCTCTACTTGTCTGCATAGATATTCTATTGGTTTTGAGCTTCCTATAAGTTCTCCTTTATCGCTCATAGAATCCTCTGACTCTCCTAAACCCAATCTTTGGCCCCTGGGACCCTGCTATCCCTAAATGTAGTCTCCACAAAATAGGGTGCATCGTATCCATACAATGCTCTAAACGGAGACATCTTGATAGACATGTGGTAAGTTGTGTTGTAACAATACTCACCCATGTGAAACTATCTCACCCATGTGTGTTGCTTCCCCCCCACATAATTGCTTAAATACCCCTCCACCCATTTGTTGACAATATCTATCTGTCCATGGTAGTTGGTACTCGTGTCTAACTCTGTGCCCACGAACCTTAAGAGCTCCTTCCAAAACATGTTGATGAAGCACACATCTCTACCACTCACTATTTGCCTGGGTAAACCATGCAACCGAAAAACCTCTCTAAAAAATAGCTCTGTTACCTGTATGTCCTTGTAGTCCATGGGTATGCCAAAGAAGTGTGCAAATTTGGTCAGCCTGTCGACCGCTAAAAATATACAGTCCCTGCCCTGCACTCGAGGAAGACCTGTAATGAAGTCCATATAAATGCTCTCCCATTTCTGCTCCAGAATGGGTAGACGCTGAAGTAACCCCGTGGGGTTGGTCTTCTTGGACTTGTTCTGCTGACAAGTCGTGCACTCTCAGATGTGTTTTAGTTCATCATCCTTGATACCCTTCCAGGAGAATCTCTCCTTAATCTGCCCGTAAGTTTTGAAGTATCCATGATGCCCAATTGTAGGTGAATAGTGACAAACCTTCAGAACCTTCCCTTTTAAGGTAGATTCTAGAACCAAGTAGATCTGGTCCTTGTAGAAAATGACATCATCTAGCACCCAGTATCTATCATCAATTACCTATCCCTCAAGTACCTCACAGGAAAATTTGTTTTTGGAGTACTCCACCAACAAATGTGCCTTCCAGTCTATGCAAATATCCATCACCGAACACCCTATTGGCCTCCTGAACAAAGCATCTGCTATGACGTTCCTTTTTCCTTTAACATACTCAATGTAAAATTCAAAGGCTTGGATCTTTTAAAACCACTTCTATTGTCTCTCATTGAGGTCTTTTTGGTCCAAGAAATACTTGAGAATGTTGTGATTAGTCTTCACTACAAACCTTCTACCCACCATATACTACCTGAATTTGGTTAAGGCATGCATGATTGCTAGCATTTCCTTGTCATAAATCAAATAGATTCTCTCTGAATCATTGAGATTCCTACTCTCGAACACAATGGGATGCCCCCCTGCATCAAAACTGCTCCAATTCCCACTCCTGATGAGTCACACTCTAAGAAAAACAGCTGAGAGAAATTCAGAAGGGCTAGAACATGGCATGTGCTCATAAATTCCTTCATTTTCTCAAAAGTATGATGTGACTCATCCATCCAATGAAAAGCAACCTTCTTGGTTAGATATGTGAGAGGTTCTCCCAACTGTAAAAATCCTCTAACAAACCACTTGTAGTAACTTCATAACCCAAAGAATCCCTTTAGCTCTATGAGGTTCTTGGGTGTTGGCCAATCTAGAATGGCCTTGATCTTCTCCTGATGAACATGTAATCCCTACTCACTGATGATATGCCCCAAGTAAAGTAGTTCTCTCATCTCGAACTCACACTTGGACTCCTTGGAATATAATGACTATGCCTGCATAATGCCCAAGACCTCTTCCAAGTGTGCTAGATGCTCATCCCATGTATTGTTGTAAATCAAAATTTCCTCGAAGAATACCAAAAGGTACTTTCTCAACTACCCCCTGAATATGTGATTCATGCAAGACTGAAAGGTGGTTGGTGCGTTGGTCAACCCAAATGGCATGACCAAAAACTCGAAGTTTCCAAAATGGCATTTGAACGATGTCTTCTCTATGTCCTGCTCTCTGATGATGATATAATGATATCCTTATTGCAGGTCAATCTTGTTGAATAAAATAGTTCTTCCATCAACTCATTTATGTGCGGAATGGGGTACCTGTTCTTGATCGTTTTCTTATTGAGAGCTTTGTACTCAATGCACATCCTCAATGTGCCATCTTTCTTTAGTACCAGAATGATTGAAGAAGCAAAAGGACTCGTGTTAGGCCTGATGTGTCCCATCGCAAGCAATTCTTTTATTTATTTCTCGATCTTGTCCTTGATATCTTGGGGTGCCTATAGGGCACGGTGATCACTAGTGTAGCCCCTGCCTCCAAATAAATAGTATGCTCGAACCCCCTTTCTGGTGGTCTCCCTGGTGGTATCAACCCAAACACTGGCTCATACTGACTCAGAAGCTTCTTGATCTATGGATGGTAATGCTCTCTGCCCTTTGAATCTTTTTGGGTGGTGATCAGACACTCTGCTGCATATCAAGAATGATTTTAAGGATGAAAATTAAAATTAAAATTTAGAAACCTCGGCTAATATTACTAGTCCTTAATATGCAAAATGTAAAATGTTTGGGGATAGTTTTGTAAAAATATTCAAAATTATAAGGATTTAATACAGTTTCTATAAACTTTTGGTGATTTTAAGGTAAAATAATTTTATTCTATGGAATTTGGGCGAATCACTTTTAGAAAAAATGGAAATTAGCGAATATTTTTTTCGGAAAAACCATGGAAAATTAGCCCATTTGCAAAAATTAGCCCCTAAAATCATCTATGCTGCATATGATACATCATCGTGATGGAATATCCGCTCCATCCTCTTCGTTGATAATGCCTTGGGTGATCCTGTAGACATACCTCTCAGTACCACTCTCGATCCATTGGTGTCTCTAAAACTCATGGTCAACGTCTGATAGTTGAACCCAATCTCTCCCAATGAATATAGCTACTGTACCCCCAACAATGCATCTGTGTCTGATAGATCAACTACATAAAAGGTATCCGTCAGGGTGTAGTTGCCAAGTTTTACCTCTAGGTCTAGGATCATGTCCAAGCATGTCATAGCATATCCATCTGCCACTTCCACGGTGAACCCCTCAAATTCCTCATTGCATAACCACCTTCGGGCTACTAAGGAAACATATATGAAATTGTGGGTGGCCCCACCATCAACTAGAGCTATCATGTGTTGCCCCTGTATAAGGCCCTTGAACCTGAGAGTGTTGTACCTGGCGTACTCTGAAAAGGGTTGCTATGGTTTCCCCTTTCACCTCTTTATAAGGTTTTGTCTCCTCCTTTGGCTGTGCCTCTGTTTGTATCTGAGGTTTCTTTGGATTCCGCTCTGGCTCATGTGTAGTCTCATCCTATGAATCATTGTCTTTCGGTGCCTCGATCTCCTCATCCTCCTCCTCATTTCTTGATTCCACCTCAATATAGTGGATTTGTCCCTTTCCCATGCATCTATGCCCTAGGACCCAAGGGTATCTGCAAGAGAAGCAAAGCTTCTTCCTCATAAACTCTCATTTGGTGTCATCATCCAACTTGGGTTTACCCTTCCATTCCCTTTGAGGATTTTTTTTATCCCTGTCTCTCTGTGGTACAAAGGGTTTAGTAAAGGTTTTGGGTTTCAACACTAAGTCCCCCATGTCTCTAGTGTGCACAATGGTCTCCTGTAGGGTGTGAGGCTTGAAATTCTTAACCCAACCCCTCAATGACTCTGTCAACACCTCAGTGAACACCATCACCAATTTTTTCTTTGAAATATCTAATATGGCCACTTCCTTCCGCTGGAACTATGTGATGAAGGCCTCAACTGACCCTGTCTATCTCAACTGTGTAATATCCCTGAAATGGAATTATGTATCTCTCCTTTCAAACCTCTCCATCAAACTCTCATGGCACTCCAAATATGAGGTAATTTGGTTGTGACCCAAGGTCACTAGCCCATGATACCACCACTGGTGGGCCTCCCCATCCAAGTGCAAGGTGGTGAAGCTAATAGCTTCTGACTCTATCATTGGGTTGAGCTTGAAATATGTGTCAAGATTATGTACCCATGCCTGAGATGAGCATCGTGATGACTCATCGAAAGTAGGAATATTCATCTTTACCACTTTCTTAATGAAATCCATGTTTTGAGTTTATGCATTGCCCCTCTGTGCCTCACGGGGTTTGTTCTGATACTTGATCGAAAAATAATCTAGCAAACTCATATCTTCCTATAACTATGGTCCCAGTGCCAAATAATCTCTCATGTACTCCCCAAATGGGTACTTTGGCACTGCCTGCCCTTGTCTTGACTGTCCTCCTGCTTGCCCTAGCTGTCCCAGTGGTTGTCCCCCTTGGAACTGTAGATATAAAGGTCATGGAATCCTCCCAGATGATGTATAGGCACATATAGGCGAAGGATGTCCACTTTCTCCTCCCTGAGATCCACTAAAGCCACTGGCCCCACCTCGCTGGTGTCCTCCTGAACCACTCGCTCCTCCTTCCGCATTGGCACCCATAGTGCTCACACTGTGTTGGATTATCTGTGTGTTGATGGCCATGTATGCTATGGCATTCATCATATCCCATTGTCCTCTAGCTAGGTCAATCAAGATGGCATATGTATTGTCAAAATATGACTCAGGGCCTTTCCCCCTGCCCTCTGGTGTCTCACGTTTGTCACCCATAGTTCTCTCTATTTATACCTCTGTGTCAGAGATGATGTGATCCCTGTCCTCTAACTCTGGCTCTATATCTGACCGAGTGTGGAAGGGAGTGTAGTCCCTTCTATCCCTGTCTCTTTTGTCTCTACTATGTCCTCTGTGATAATGAATATAATTGTCCCCAATATATATACTCAACCCTATGGGTATTCTGCACCTATTCCCAAAATCATGGGGTCATGAAAAGCACTTCTTCATAGGCTGGCAAGAAGAAGGCTTTGATACCACTTAAATATCCCAAATTCGACGGATTTGGATATGAACTGTTGAACTAGTGTTTAGACTCTCATATATGATACTCTAGGGTTTCTGGATGCATTTTAGTTATTGTTTAACATGCTTGGTGATTTTCGCATGTGTGTGTCATATAAATAAGGTTTGAGTAGTATATATGATGCATTCGAAATAAGGACCCAACACAACTCAAGATGGGGAATCAAGAAATATCATCCTTCCTTGCTTGTCCAATTTAATAGAACAAAAAGGAAGGAGAATGAGACAGTCATCGATTTTAATGCTAGATTTGATATTTTGAGCCAACAGATCCTTGCGGCTATGATCCCCAAAGCCAAAGGTGTCCTTATTACATACTTAGACGCTTTCGAAGGACAGTTCCATTTTCATATTAAGAGGTATGCACGTCAAGAATTGTCCGGAGCCATGAAAAATGCTATTTCAATTGAAGAAGATTTGAATAGTTCAAAGATAGAGCCCTTTGGCTACCCTCGAGCCAAACTAGAGAAGAATATTAAAAAAGGTAACCCATCTGATGAACCAATTGTAGCTATCAACCATAAACTTTAGCAAATGTCCATGCGATTCACTAAATCCCAAAACACCATGATGAATAGGATAACTGGTTGGGAAATACAAAATGCTCCTCAGGGTCCACCTTTTGCTCCTCCAAGGAGAGATAATAATTGGAGACCCTGAAAACAACAAGAAACAAGGCAATCAGATGCTCAAATCTTTATTGGTCTTGTTAATAATGAAGAATTCCCAGGGTGCCACGCTTGTCAAGAACCTCATTGGGAAAATGATTTCCCAAGATTTGCAGGAGATGAAGCTCCCAATCATGGGGTTAATTTCATGGATTCTGTTTTGACCATATCTAATGAGCCTGCGCAAGGTGAAGGAATGGTTTACATGACTGATGAGGAATACGAGTAGTGGGAAAAGGAAACTAAGAAGATATTATACATGGAGATTTGGAATGAATTGGATGAAGAGAGTAAAAGAGTAAAGAGGCAATAAGACAAAATCAATTGTTATACTACCAAAGGAAGAATAAAGAAAACTCTACGACCTCGCCCTCATCCTTGTCCCTACCTCCAACCCATCGTGTAGCTCCACGTGCCCATCCTTTCATCGTACCTATAGGCCTGTAGGTCCTATCCCTTCAGTTAGGGATGAGTGGATCCAACCTGCGAAACCAACAGAAGATTTTAGCCTGAATATAGATTTGAGTAGTGCGCTTAACAAGGTGAATGCTCCCGTTCCATTGGCCGAGATTTGTAGAATCCCTGCAATGAAAAAAGAAGTAAAGAAATTGCTCAAACTTGAAGAAGAATTCAATGATCCTCCCATCAATATTAATAGTCAACATTTTGATGGGAGAGTAAGAAAAACCCCTCCTTTCTATGTTACCTTGGTGATGAATGGTTTCAGGGTTAACAATTGTATTATCGATTTGGGTGCCTCTACTACTCTTATGCCAATCAATGTGTTTAAACAACTAGGATTGGAGATTTCTAGGCCTTATGGAAACATTTGTGGGATGGACTCGAAGAGGGTTAAGGTTTCCAGGGTAGCACAAAATGTAGATATGTACCTATATAATTTTCCTCGGGTCTCCTTCACATCAAATATTGTTGTGATAGATGTACCGGACGCATGGGGAATGCTCTTGTACAGATATTGGACCACAAATTGAGGTGGTTATATGAACCTAGATTGCTCGCCTGCTTTCATCCCCATGGGGATGGAACCTATGAGGTTCTATATCACCAAATTGAGTTCACGTGGCATGTGTATGACCTTTGTAGCACTGACTCGATTCGGTCTGATGATTTTGATATAGTGTCCCTTGAGCCTCCTTATGACCCTAGTGAGCTTCCTTTTGCGAGTGAAGAATCGTTTGAAGTATTATTCCCAAAGAATGATAAGTACAAGGAAGCATTGGCCCGACATCAGGAAAAAGAAGTGAGAGACGTAAAACTTATTAAGAGAGGTGAGTTGATTAAGAAGGAAGAATGGGAACAAGTTTTCTAAAACACTATGGATGCTAGCCCTCCTTATGATCCTTTTAATGAAGATATCCTTTACCCAAGATACCTAGAGGGCAGTCTTGTTTTAGTATGGGACAAGAGGAGGGGCCCGCCATGTTTCGATCCCAAAGATGAAATACTTTGAGTTGGCCCTTGTATTGTGAAGGAAAAGAAGAACAATTTATATATCTTGTCCACCTTGGCTAGGAGGGAGATGCCATGTGTATTTGTGGCATCTCATCTCCACCCTTACATAGATGGTACTTAGGGTCCTTGGATCCTTAGGTTAGTATGTAGGTCATATGTACCATAGTGCATTTGAATATTAAATTAGATGCATTGTGTGTGCTTAGATTAGATGCATTGCATGTGCTTGTTGATCATTTGTGTGTTTTCATCTCATGCATTTGAGTGCTCATTGTTTGTTTGCATTTTCATAAAAAATAATAAATTGTTGAATTTTTTTTTTCCTACTTATGTCATTTTGACGTAGACATTTTGATGCTTTTTGGACGAGATACTTTTTACGTTTACATGTTTCCTTGCAGATCACAGGTGCCTTTCCATATATCTTAGGTTCTCATGCACTCTCCAAGCGAGCACATGTCCCCGAGTAGGAGCCATATGTTATCCTCAATTTATTGGATAACCTTTCAGGGGTAGCAGCAGATGACACTATGATACTGGACAGGCTTCCAGGACATCTTCATGAGACATGCTACAATATGGTAAGCCTTTGACCATGGTAAGTGCCAGTTTAATATTTGAGGCATTTATGACTAGTACAACTCTCTCCTATTGATCATGAGACATTATCTCTTTTGTTATACTTCTTCCCTAGTTATACCTTGGTGGATGTCTTTGTTTCTTAGGACAGTTGGGAAACCCTTTGGGAAAAGGGGTACATATTGGGAATTGTTTTGGATTGGTCATCACCATACCTACCACTTTCTGTTTTTATATCCCTCTATCCCTCTCCTTCAAGTTAGTTGGATGATTCGACCTAATAAGGGATCATTCCTGACTCCATGGGAAGAAAGGGTTGAAGGTCCAGGGGGTGGCTAGAAAAATCCTACCATGGTTACCTACTTAGAGGCTCTCCTACAGTCCTCAACACTTGTGGATGCATCGCCAGGGTGCTACATATTCCCTGGAGTGTTTTGAAGTAAGTTAAGCACATGTTTTTCAACACAAGGGGAAAAAAAGCAAAAGAAACAAAAAATCAAAAGAAATAAATGAAAAGAACAATAAAGGCCATTACTCATGGGAATATAGCCAAAGTGTTACATATTCTCTGGATCATCTTTCACGTGATGATGTGGTAAAAGGAAATTAAGGGATTGAAGACTCAAGGATAACAGGAACCAGTGGTTGTAGTTCACCTCCATCATAGACACCCATGAGCGAGATACTACAGACCCTTGTATGTGCAACTTCTAACATCTTGAAGCTAACCCATGATCACCCCTTACTCACTTCGTGACCTTGAAAATCCATTTCCTGGGAACCAACTTCTCTACCTTGGGGTAACGTAGCCTACTGGAGCCCTTGATGACCCTCTCATAGTTTGACTTTGGAAGAGGTATAATATTTTTAATATAGAGGAATGTGATGCAATAGTATGAATGGCTCTTATATTACATTGGTCTTATCTTGCTATGGTTTTAGGCTTTTTTTCTTGTGGATATACATGTTTTGTCTCGTTTTGCAGGCCCTTCCCATGTGTAATTACATTTTATAGTCTTTGAGCCATTATACAGGTGCCAAATCATTATTTATTGTTGCTAGGGAATTACTAGGGTTAGCTAACCCTAGGTTGGATTCCATGTTTGCACTTGTCAAATTCCTGATATTTTTCACAGGCCTCACCACCATCATTTTTAGGTGAATTGCCCCATTTTGAGGAGATTTGGGTGGCTCCTTGAAGAGGTCGATCCCCTTAAGAGGGTGACATCACCCTTGACGTCACCCCTCTTTGGCCATTGGATGAAGAGTGTTGGATTATTTCGGGAGAGCATTGAGCGTTTGGAGGCCTTGGGTGATGGTTTCATGCCCCTTTTCTTGATGATTGATCCTTTGGAGGTTTCTTGCCACAAGTTTGGAGGATTTATTTCCATTGGAGTTTGCCACTTGCACATTTATGGGGGACAATTTGACTTGGTGATGACTTTGTCCACTTGGAGGGGGACGTTGATCCTCCTGATGACCTTAGTGACTAATCAAACTCATGTGCTAGCCTTGGGAGGCTCACTGCACTACTTCACATTTAATTTTGAGGGGATTGATGGATTTTATCCCCTTGGGGGGCAACTTGGGAGAGAATCCCTTGATCTATGGGGGAGATTTTTTGGGTCTTCCTAGGCCATTAATGATTTTGTTGGTGGATTTACCACCTTTTATTTTATTTAGGAAGTTAGTTAAGTGGGTTATATCTGGATTCTCGCTAGGAATTTATTTTTTGACCATTTATGGTTAAGTCAATTGTTTCAAATGGTCAAAATTAATTATAAAGTGAGTTATCTAGAATATTTTTGAATTATTTCATAATTAATTTGGTGGATAACCCAAAGTGGGTTAGTATGTGGACAAAATTCAAGTTGAAGGAGATCTATAAATACTCATCACTTGATTTCATTTGTGACAATGCTTTTGGTGGATTAATACTATCACTCTCTTAATTCATATTTTCGCTACACTAGTGTTATTGGGAATTTTATGGATGGTGTGATTTGCTTGGAAGCTTTCATCATGGATGTTTTAATGCTTTGTAGACGGATCTATTGGTGAATGGTGGATATCACATGCTATTATTGTCATCTTCTCCATATCTTGTGGTGAGAGAGTTTCAATTTATGATTTATCCATTTATATTTCCAAACCATAGTTGTCATTGTGTTTAAAATAAACTTGTTCTAAGGATAGCTAACCCTACAACCTTAGAGATTTGGTTTATTGATGAAAGTTTGTTGCAAGGATTAGGAGACTAACAAACTTGTTGCAAGGTTTTATCATTTGTTTTGACATTTTGGGCTAGATGTTTGTGTGGCTAACACCTCTTACAGGATAGGTAACTATACAACCTACAAGGGAGATATTACTTTTTCTCTTCTAGCCTTTCTCCAAGCACATTTGACTCCATTACCCAAAGAGATCAAGGCACTAGTTTACATCAGAGATTGTGAGGTTTGCATTGGGATTCGGGATTTCCCACCAAAGTTGAGATTTGATTGAACAACTGAATTCACCCCCCTAAGGTGACCCTATTTCCCACTTCAAAAAAATATTTGAGGGCTCAAACCCCCTCAACTTTCAAACCATTATCTACTGCAAAATTTCTTATTATTTTCTTACCCTGGGTTGCTAGATTTTTCTCATTTCTTAGCCAAACTTAACAAGTAGGTAGTCTAAATTGTGTGGCTTGAGTAGGGCTTTAATTTTAGTGGATTAGATTTCTGATCTAGTGGTTAGATAATCTGTTGTACCTCAATGAATGCTACAGCCATAGGGATGCAATTTTATGCAGAAAATTAGTTTAGGACAACTTGAGTAGGTTCCTAGATTAGTATGCTAACTTAGCTAGTTTTGCTTCCTAGTTGATTGCTAATTGTTCTCAAGTGTTTAGGTTGTTTTTCTCAAGCTAGTTATATAGGTTTTAGCTAGTTTTCTTCGCTGATTTCTCTGCTGCAGTAGTTATATCAGATCTGGTACATGTTTGAAAAGTGCTTTGGAATCATTGAATGGTGTGCCCTTTCATTGAGAAATTGTTGGAAAACATTTGTTAAGTATTCTAAATGAATTTTTGGGTTTTATTTAATGATTGCCTTGCTGATCTGAAGATTTACTTACTGTTGTAGCAAATCATATCAGATCTAGTTAGGGCATAATAATTGTTAAGAAATCACTGAATAATCACTTTTTAGACATTCTAGCAGTATTGAAAGAATTGTCAAAGTATATTTACATTGTTATCCTTTGATATGATTGGTTGATTTCAAAGTGTTTGTTGATGATAAAGAGCTTGTAGATCTTGCATTTCTACTGCTATTATAAGTGTTTTTAGATCCGATCTTAGTGATTATATTGAAAAAGACAAGTGTTAGAACATCTCATCTATCTTATGTAATTGGAATTGGATAATTAAATGATATTGTTGTTCCACCGAATATAAATTGTGACTAATCACCTGTAATTGCATAAGATAAATACTTCCTCAAACACTTGTTACTTATAAATTTATGTGGGACTTATACTTGGGCATTGAACTTAGTGCATAGTTGGTTTAGGTTGAATTGTCCTTGCAGGGACTTAGGATTTCATACTCCTCTGTCACATTACCCTTTTTCTTCATCTTTCCCATCTCAATCCTATCCCATCAAGTCTTGTATTGTGATCCCTTAGGGAT
This sequence comes from Picea engelmannii, assembly GCA_009831015.1. Lineage (NCBI taxonomy): Eukaryota > Viridiplantae > Streptophyta > Pinopsida > Pinales > Pinaceae > Picea > Picea engelmannii. The sequence continues at coordinate 1,178,753 of ML782173.1, forward strand.
TTTGAACATCTGCAGTATTTCCCCCCCAGGGCTCATACATGACTCTTCCTAAGGTGATAGTGGGTCGTGTCTCAGTTTCTTATGCATTGGTTAGGATCGTGAAGGACTCTACACGATCTACAATCCGTGTGATAACAATACCAATTGTTGATACTAAGAGGGGGGGTGAATCAGTATCAAGTACAATTTATATTTTTTACAAATTTACTTTTCAATCAAATAGTGTATCCAATATACAATAGGATCAGAAGAAGAAATACACAATGCACAATAGATTTATGTGGAAATCTATAGAATGTTTTTCTTATATAATAAAAAGATTACATTCAAATGAAGCTACAACTTCCAAGATTTTCCAGCACCAACTGGAAGGAGGAACCAACTCCCTATTTTATAGGCTCCAATATTAAGGAAGCTACAACTCCCTAGATTCTCCATCTCCAACCCCCTTTCCTTGCCCCTTCCTTCCACCCTTAAATATGTATATAAAATAATCAACTTGTCATAGCCAAATTCCAAGACTCTCCTAGTCTACTGTAGATTCACCTGAATAGCTTGTTGATGTCACTTTTCAACTTGTACCTTACCAAAACACAAATCCATGCTTTTTTCTACTATCAACCCACGAACATCCGTGCTTTTCTCCACGACAACCCGTGGATATTGCTACACTACAAATCACGGATATCTTCGTGTTGCTCCACTGCAACTCGCGGATGACCTACTTTTCATTCTGTACCTACCCAAAACACAGATCTAAGTTGTGCTCTACTATCAACCCACTGACATCCGTGCTTTGCTCCACTACGACCCGCATATATCCGCGCCTTGCTCTAATACGACCTGCATATGACCTCAGAAAACCCCTTGTTCTCCTCAACCTCCTTTCTCCTAGGCCATATTTGCTTTGTTGATCTCGTCAATCCTACTAGCACAAGTGCAGACCCACTTATCCTAGCTCCATACACAAAAAAACTTGCTTGGATGAACAAATGAGAGGTTCTTGATGTGTATTTATACTTTTCCAAGTGCCTCCTTTATTTGACTTTAGGGTCAACCTATAACGTTTTTTTGCAAAAACTTTTTCTCCTTTAATTAATTTTGGGGCCGACCTCTAACTTCTCATCCATACTTTGGGGCTTCATGACCACACCTCTAGGGATTCTTGTAGACTTCTTCAAAGCGTCTTCCCGTGAGGGCCATGCTTAAAGTTACACCATAAGGGGAACTCTTTGGATACTTCTTCAAATACACTCATCACTTCTAGGGGATTTTGAAATTATTCTAGAGTTGACATCAATGACAACCAATTCTCCAACAATCTCCCCCTTTGGCATTGATGGCAACACTCATACTCTTCCTGTGAACATTTCTCCCCCTGTCACCATGCTCCTACTTTTTCTCTCCCCCTTTAAAATCAATGGAAAAGGGTGACTCTTCTCTTTGGGGATGCTCCCCCTGAACTCATGGTGATCAATAGTATTTCTCCTTCATTTTATGTCTTCTTATCCTTTCCTTCCTTGGAGCTCTTTTGTGTGAGTTCAATTTTCTTGCTTTCCTCTTTGTCTAGGATGTATATGTTATTTGGTCGTCGTGTTGTTGTTGCAACCAATCTTCTTGAGTCTTATTCTATGATTTCACATCTTCGGGAATCAAACTTAAGATTGTATCCTTGATCACATATTTTACTGACACTAAGGAGATTATGATTCAATTATTCAACCAGTAAGACATTTTCACTTCCAAGACTCACTATACATTTTCTAAGTATTTTGACAGAGGAGTCATTTACAAATGCCACTCTGCCACTTTTTCCTTTCTTTAGGATAATGAATTCATTTTGGTCCCTGGTCTTGTGTGTTGAGCACTCACTGTCTATGTACCATTCATATTTTTTATCTTCAACAATCAATGCTATTCAACAATTTTCCTTGTTTGGATTCTCTTTCCTTTTCCATACTGTGGTTGGCATAGGAGCATCTTTTTTCATATCTCTGCAACCTATTTCTTTGTGACCAAGATTATCGCATTTGTAGAATACAATATTTTGATCCATCAGTGGATCAAATGGATTGATAGATCCATATGAATGACCAGATCTATTGTTTATATGATTATCCCTTGGATATCCATAATCATTTTTGTTTCTCATATAGTTATTTTTTGCATTGATTTTACAGTGAATTTCTTTGTGTCCAAAGTTTTTGCAAGTATAACAATGACCAAGAAAAATATTCTCATACCTGGTAGGAAAGGACCTTCTTGGTGTCTCACCCCTTCTGAATGTTGATATTTTGTTCCAGCTAGAGGTGTCATGTTCCAGTTGTTCTTCAACTCCCTTTTGATTGTTGGTTCAACTTCTTAAGGTATTTTCATAGTTTATAGAATTTCCTTCATCTTTCTTGTCATTTTTATCTGTGTCTGGTGTCTTCAACTTGTTATTGTATCCAAGTTCTATCTTATCGGTAGGTGATCTTTGATTGTTAACTATTTCATCTAATGTTTTAGTACTTCTTTTAAATTTCTCCAATTTTTCCATTGTCAATGTTATCTCCTTTCTTGTGTGATCCAATGTTGCTTTTAATTTCTCATAATCTTCAATATTCTTATCTCACTGTTCCTTCAAGTTGTTAATTTTATTTTCAATCTCATGATTCTCTTCTTCGTAGCTACTCAATTCATTTTTTAATTCTCTATTTTTGTTTCTGAGCTTGCTATTTTCTTTTTCAGCGTGCTTCACTTTTTCCAGATTCTCATAATCTTCATGTTCACTTTATGTGAATTCTTTGCCTCCCCAAAAATACTCTATGTTTATTTCTTCGATCTCTTCATCAAACTCTTCTCCAGAATTGATTTCATTTGTTTTAGAATTTTTGTGGTCATCATTATGAGTTTCTTGAGTTATGAAGAGAACTTCACTTACATCCCTTTCTTCTCCATCGCTTTCATCTGAAGAATTGTTGTCCTCCTTGGAGTAAAGACTATTTTTCTTGTGGAAGATTTTCTTTCCTTCAAAAGGACATTTCCTAACATAGTGTCCTATTCTACCACAATTGAACCATTTAAAAGGTAACTTACCTTTGTATTTCTTGGTTCCCCTCTTGAGCTTCCTTACGAAATATGATTTTTCTTCATCTAATTCATGCCTGATTTTTCTTCTACCTTGTGTTCTTTGTTCCTTGTTTTCTTTGTGGATTTAAAAGATGATTCTCTATTTAGTTGTCCATTTTCTATATCTATTCTCATTTCATAAGTTGTGAGGATCCCATGTAGCTCATCCATTATCATTTTGGTCAAATCCCTAGTTTCTTCAATGGTTGAGACCTTGGCATCATATCTCAAAGGAAGTGATCTCAACACTTTTTGTACAACCAAAGATTCTTTGAATTCTTCTCCTAATCCTTTGATGGCATTGACAACTTCATCTACTTTGAGTAAATAGGTTGAAATATCTTATTTTTCATCAATTTTCAAATTTTCAAACTGTGCTCTGTGTCGTTGGAGCTTGACCTGCTTGACTTTTAGATCGCCTTCATAAATGTTTTTAAGTTTTTCCCAAACCTCTTTAGTTGTGATGCAACTCATCACCTTTCTAGAAACAGTTGGTGTTAATCCACTCATGATAACATTTGTAGCCTTTGAATTACATCTCATTAATTTATTCTCATTTGGATTGGTTGGAGTGTTTTTCGGAAATTTATATCCATTGACAACTGAGAGA
>ML782173.1:1182767-1199415 GCA_009831015.1 Picea engelmannii
ATTTTACAGGCTCCAACCTGAAGGATGCTACAACTACCTAAATTCTCCAGCTCCAACTGGAAGGAGGCTCCAAACCCCTTTCCTTGCCCCTTCCTTCCACCCTTAAATATGTATATAAAATAATCAACATGTCATAGCCAAGTTCCAAGACTCCCCTGGTCTACTGTAGATTCACCTAAAAAATTTGTTTATGTCACTTTGCATGTAATGTCCCTTTCCAAATAGGAGCTCTAGAGAGGTGGCTTAATGGTCTAAAAATCCCCATTAGACTATAGCCAGGGCCATACAGGGGTAAACAAGGTTAATAGAGGTCACTTCAGCCGAGGGTGTTATAATTCGAAAGTGACATTGAGCTAAAAGTGACTAAAAGAACTTTTAAGTCAAAGTGAGCTAAAAATAGAACAGACAAGCTAAAATAGGTCAACAATTACTTAAGGTTTCAGGATGCTATAAAGAAAGGGTAAAGCGACCTATTCCAACATTATGCAGATATTGACTTGTCATTAAGGAGAGAGGCGCATATCAGGAGAGATAGTTCAGTGAATTCCAAGAGGAATACACCAGTGATTGATTTCAGTGTTGAGAGACACACCCTAGTCATCGAGGAGATCACACAGGTCTTCCATCAGTCTTCAGCAACAGTTTCACGGTTTCCAGGAGCAAGGGAGCACTTATTCAGGGTGAGGGTGTAGCTTCTGAGGAGGTATTGAGTCGACTTGTCCCATCCAAGGAGAATCCAGAGATTCCCTTCCAACCCAGTTGAGAGGAAGGCAAGGCACATCTTTTTCCCAGTTTCTCATCAAATTCTGACAGAGAAATCATATGGGGCGCATTTTCCAGACATCGAGGTTGCGACACTTGGGGAGGACACATTCAGGGTTCCTGAGCGATCATCAGATCAAATCCATGGAAATCCTTCCAACCCATTTAACAATAGGCTAGGGCGATTAGTTTGAGACACATATCATCTAATTCCGATGATGGAATCACTAAGGCATAGTTTTACAGTAGCAGAGGGGGCACATTTCCCTAGGGGGAATCCATCTCGGGTCCAGGCATACCAGCAAAGGGCTAGTCAGTCACCAGGACTGAGAGAGACAACAGGGCGCACTATTTGGGACAGTTTCTAGGCCGATCCACCAAGGCGAACTTTCCAGACTTGTAATAGTTGACGTATGAGTTGTCATAGCCTGCAGCAGATTCCACATCTCATCCATTGATCCCACAACATTCTTCCAGTATCGGGTACTATTTTTTTAGTTTACTTGTTGTATTCCGACCAAGGTCATTTTGTCACTAATCTAGCCATGTGATTTATTTTATTCATCTGCATTCGACATTTGTACTCCGCATAGATATCATAATATAAGCTTTGCAGTCTTTTGTCACAATTATTATTTGTATGCTCATTTATATGTTGTAAACAATTAATCATACAAACACATTAGCAGAGTTTCCTAGACTAGTTGAATCTAGGATATTACAGTGGTATAATAGCTTTAGTCCTGCCAGCCTATGACTAAAGATGATGAGTGCAGCAGAGGACCCAGAGGGTCATGAGCACGTAGGTGAAGAATATGTCACTTACAACAGACGCAAGAAGAGAATACCTAGACCTAATTTCCCCCCTTTCCCTCCCAGCTGAGAGGAAGAGGAAGAGGCACACAAGGAAGCAGAGAGAAGGGCAGAGCGTGAGGTTGAGCATGAGGGAGAGAGGATGTTAGGAGACAGATATGAGAGACCAGAGGGCAGTGGTAAGGCCCCCATGGAATCAGAGGCAGCCTTCATGTAGGTAGTCAACAATATGATAGTTAGTTAGCAGGCCATGACTCAGTATTTGGCGCATATGGTTGATAGATTGGCTATAGTGGGCACCCTAGGAATACAAGCCCCACATGCAACATAAGGGAGCTTAGGGGCATGCAGTAGACCCCAGTCACCTACTCACACATACACTTCTTCGACTAGGATTCCCAGGCCATTGTTCCCCAGTTTCTAGAGGGCACCCCCAACAACAACACAACATCCGATAGCATAGAAGTCGCCCACTCAGGTGGAGTAAATTTCATAATGCAGGAGGGAATATGCAACATTGGGTCGTGACTTCCATAAGGACATGACCCTGGTCAAGTATTGTGGATTCAGACTCAGGAACCACCCCAGAGCGCCTCAGATAGGAGGACATCAACAAAAATAGGGACATAACATTGATTTCATACGAAAAGTTAGTAAGATCATTATACTTTCTTTTGATGGATCCTCCAAATGCACAACCAAAGTTTGGGTACAAAATCTAGACATGTACTACAAGATCAACCAAATGACCAAGACAAAATCCATCATCTTCGCTACCCTACACTTGGAGGGTGAGGAACAACAGTGGTGCCATCATGGATTGGTGATGTTGGGAAACAATCACATCACCTCCTACAGGGAGTTCATAGAGAGACTCATGGATAGATTTGAAGGGAGCGATCCAGAGATCCATTTCAGGGATCTATCCCAGTTAAGACAAATTGGCACAACAGAGGCATTCATCATAGAGTTTAAGAGGGTGGCAGTGACAATGACAGATATATCTGAGCCCTTCATAGAGGGCTTCAAAGAACCCTTGAGAGGATGGGTGAAGGCATTTTGGCCTCACACCTTGTAGGATGCCATCTTACGCACATGAGATCTAGCAGAATCAACATCGAAGACTAAAAATTTTCCAAAACTTGTTGTTCCATAGGAGGACTAGGATGGGAAATCAATCCAAAGAGAGTGGAAGGGTAAGGAGAAGTTGGATGATTCAATGAGTCAAGATATTATGAGGAGTAAGCTATGCTTTGCCTTCAAATATCCATGGGTACCCAACCATAGGTGCATTGGCAAGGGACAAATCCATTACATTGAGGTTGTCGAAAACAGTGATGAGGAGGAACATGATAGTCAGGTATAGGATAGTGAGTCTAGTAGATTAGAGGAGGAGTCATTTCATGAGGAGGAGGAGCCTACAAGGATACCATTGACATCGGGAGGGGCACAACTACCGGTAAAGCCACAACCTTGCAAAGAGGTTAATAGACGAGCACCAACAAAGGGAGTCATAGCGACCATTTCTGGAGTCCCTAGGTATGAAACCCTCAGGATCAAAGGGAATTTTCAGGGACAGTGGGCCATTGCCTTGGTAGATGGTGGGGCAACCCACAACTTCATTGATGAGGCATGGGTATCTAGGCGAGCGCTATAGAAAAAGGAGTTTGAGGAGTTTGAGGTTGCAGTAGCAGATGTCCACACAGTGGGGTGTTTGGATAAAGTTCCAAACTTGGAGGTGAAGTTAGGTAACTACACCATGAGAGATACATTCTATGTAGTTGACCTAGCTGACATAGATGTGGTGTTGGGGGTCTAATGGTTGATCACCTTGGGAAATATTTCTACCAACTACCAAACCCTTGAGATGGGATTCAGAGACAGTGAGGGGAAGAAGATTGTACTAAGGGGTATGTCGATAGGGGCACCTAGGACAGTGTCAACGAAGAGGATGGAGAGGATCTTCCAGCCTGAGGAAGAAACATATGCATCATCTAGGAGACCAACAACTTGCTCCTTGATGGAGATTTAGGAGATTCGAAATTCCACTTGTTAGCGGAATATTCCAAGAACGAGTTCGCTTGTGGGAGATTGGATGGGAAGGTACAGGATGACAGGTACAGAGTCATGGACAATGTCATCTTCTACAAATATCGAGTCTACCTAGTGTCGGGATCGGGTCTCAGTAAGAATATTTTGGTTGCAGTACATGAATCCCCTTTGGCAGACCATCAGGGTTTTTTCAAAACCTACAGATAGGTTAGGGAGAGATTCTCTTGGAAGAGTGTCAAACAGGATTTGATGAGACATATCAGTGAGTGGGTGACTTGTCAATAGAACAAGTAAGAGCAGACTCTTTCAATAGGGTTACTTCAACCACTTCTCATTCCAGATCAGAAATGGGAAAGCTCATCCTTAGACTTCATTACAGGCCTTCCAAAGGCTCAAGGTAAGGATGAAATATTTGTAGGGATCGATAAGTTGACCAAATTTGCACATTTTCCTGTGATTCCTACCTACTAAAACACAGTGTAGAGGGCAGAGTTGTTCTTCAGAGAGACCTTCAGACTTCACAAGTTGCCACAGAGTAGACCCAATGATAGGGGCAATTGATTCATTAGAACTTCAGAGAAGCTTCCATCCTTGTCACAGGAGGGGAAATTAGAGTTGAGTCTTGAGAAGGTACTAGAGTTCCGAGAGACGAAGTTGAGGAGCAAGGACAGTCGGGAGTGTTTGGACATAGGGAGAGGCCTTCCAGTAGAGGATGCTACTTGGGAGAGCGAGAAGATGTTGCAGCACCCTAGATTGGTATTGCTTGAGGACAAGTAATTTCGGGAAGGGAGAGTTGTAATGTCCCTTTCCAAATAGGATCTCCAAAGAGGTGGATTAATGGTCTAAACAACCTCATTAGACTATATCCAGGGCCATACAGGGGTAAACAGGGTTACTAGAGGTCACTTCAGTCAAGGGTGTTATAATTCGAAAGTGATATTGAGATAAAAGTGACTAAAAGCGTTTTTAAGTCAAAGTGAGCTAAAAATAGAACAGACATTCTAAAATAGGTCAACAACAAATTAAGGTTTCAAGATGCTACAAAGAAAGGGTAAAGCGACCTATTCCAACATTATGCAGATTTTGACTTTTCATTGAGGAGAGAGGTGCATCTCAGGAGAGATAGTTCAGTGGATTCTAGGAGGAATACACCAGTTGTTGATTTAAGTTTTGAGAGACACACCCTAGTCATCGGGGAGATCACAGAGGCCTTCCATCAGTGTTCGGAAGTAGTTTCATAGTTTCCAATAGAAAGGGTGTACTTAGTCAGGGTGAGGGTGCAACTTCTGAGGAGGTATTGAGTCGACTTGTCCCATCCAAGGAGAATCCAGAGATTCCCTTCCAACCCCGTTGAGAGGAAGGCAAGGTGCATCTTTTTCCCAGTTTCTCATCAAATTCTGACAGAGAAATCATATGGGGCGCATTTTCCATACATCGAGGTTGCGACACTTGGGGAGGACACATTCAGGGTTCCTGAGCGATCATCAGATCAAATCCAGGGAAATCCTTCCGACCCATTTAACAATAGGCTAGGGTGATCAGTTTGAGACACATCCATCCATGGATCTAGGCATACCAGCAGAGGGTCGGTTAGTCACCAGGAATGAGAGAGAAAATAGGGCATACTGTTTGGGATAATTTCCAGGCTGATCCGAGAGGTTTAACCACCAGGGCGAAATTTCTAGACTTGCAGCAGTTGCCATATGAGTTGTCGTAGCCTGCACCAGATTCCACATCGCATCCATTCATCTTGTAGCATTCGTCCAGTATCGGGTACTATTGTTTTAGTTTACTTATTATATTCTGGCTAAGATCCTTTTGTCACTGATCTAGCTGAGTGATTTATTTTATTTAGCCACATTCGAAATTTGTACTCCGCGGAGATATCATAATATAAGCTTTGCAGTCTTTTGTCGCAATTATTATTTGTATTATCATTTATATGTTGTAAACAATTAATCATACACACAAATTAGCAGAGTTTCCTAGACTATCCGAATCTGAGATATTACATTTCAACTTGTACCTACCCAAAACATAGATATGCGCTTTGCTCTATTGTCAACACGCGGACATTCGTGCTTTGCTCCACTAGGACTCACAGATATCCACACCTTGCTCCACTATGACCCGCAGATGACCTAGTTGTTAGCTTGTACCTACCCAAAACATCTATCCGTCCTTTTCTCTACTATCAACCCACAAACATTCGTGCTTTTCTCCAGTACGACTCATAGATATTTGTGCCTTGCTCCACTATGACCTACGGATGACCTCAGAAAACTCCTTTCTCTCCTCGACCTCCTTTCTCCTAGGCCATATTTTCTTTGTTGAGCTCGTCAATCCTCCTAGAACAAGTGCAGACCCACTTAAGCTAGATCCATACAGAAACACACTTGCTTGGATGAAAAAATGAGAGATTCTTGATGTGTATTTATACTTTTCCAAGTGCCTCCTTTATTTGACTTTAGGGTCAATCTGTAACTTTTGTTTGCAACAAATTTTTCTCCTTTAATTAATTTTGGGGCCAACCTGTAAATTATTGTCCATACTTTGGGGCTTCGTGACCACACCTCTGGGGCTTCTTGTATACTTCTACAAATTGTCTTCTTGTAAGGGTCATGCTTAAAGCTACACCATAAGGGGACCACTTTGGAGACTTCTTCAAATACACCCATCACTTCTAGGGGCTTCTAAACTTCTTCTAGAGTTGTCATCAATGAGAACCAATTTTCCAACAGAAAGGTGAAGATCCAAACCTTGGAAAGAATATTACATTTGGGAACAATTACAAAATAAGTTGTTTGGATTGCAAAGGGACTAGCTGACTCATAAGGAAATGTTCTGAGATTTTACCCTTGTTTTGTTAGAACCTATGTTTTGAATTTTGTACTTGGTAGAGTATATTGTTGGTTTCTCTATCTTATTCTAAGTGGACTAATAGGTTGGGAGTGTACTTCCATTGATGGGGTACTAAGGCTTTGTTATACCTCAGATTGTCTGCAATGTACCCTATATTTTTTCACAAGATGTGACCACTTTAATGAGCCCAAACTGTGATGATTTATTTGTATTTGGCCATGATGGGATGACTTGATGTACAAGTGTTGGTTAGAGGTTTCCAAAATCCCCTCAGTGGATGATCATGGAATGTCCTTTTAGTCCCAATTCTCAAGGTGTCGATTATCCCTTGGAGGTGGAAACTCCCTCTCAGTTGGGAATTTGTGTCCTGGGTAGATATACAGGAATTCTAAGGTAGATATAATATGATACGTGATTTGTGGGGCCCTAACTATTCATTTATTCTTTATTATGTAAAAGGTGATTGCACTTTGTAAGGGTTGTCACACCCATGGTTTAGCACACCAATTTTACCCCACGAGGACCCTCTCTTTCTTATGTATGTACCACACTTTGGTCAAGTTCTCTTTGAGATGATTCTACACATTATTATCCAGTTTCACATTTCTCGAGGAAGTCTTATGGATTTCAAGGAATTGGTCACACTCTCTGAGGGCCCATGAATGGGATATTTACATCCATGTGGACACCCTCTACACTTTTCATGTGTCAAATGCTATAATGTCCCCCTCCTTTGGCTCCTTTTTGAAGTGTTTTTGCTCACTAAAGGGGGGCGACCTCATTTGGGGAAATTTATCATAGTCATGGGGTTTTATTTGAGCCACTTGGATGATGTGGAGGTCACTTAAGTGACTTTACACTTGGAGGAGATGACATGGCACTCACCCCTTATGTTATGGATGGGATTTTTTATCACCTTTTGATGACTTGATGGAAAAAATGAAGAATTTTTCCACTTTAGAGGGTGTTATTTGACTTTGGGAAAGGCCATCCCCTCTTTTATAGGTGGATGTTGGATCTAGGGTGGTCAAGGATTATTATTTGCCACATTTTGAGGCCCCCCAAGTCAAATTTAAGTGTAACATTGCACCTTGGAGTCAAATCGGCTCTCTTAGAAGCTTGATGTCACCYCTTTGTGAGGGTTTGAAACATGTAAAGTATCATTTAATTGTAATTTTGACTTAGTCTCCAAGTTATGTGGATGACAAGTCATTTTTTCTTTGATTTATTAACCTAATTTTAGGGAATAAAGAATGGGAAGGATTTGTGAGCCTCATATATAAATAAAGACACTCCTCTCATTCCAAATTGTTGTGAATTGTTGGAGATCATTTTCAAGCCATTCACATAATATATTTTACTTGGTGTTTCTTGGTATCAATTCTTGGAGCTCTTTATTTCTTGGTTATCCTTCTTTCTTCAAAAATTATTATGAATGTTCAAGATTCTACTAAATTTAGCAAGATCGATTCATTTGAGGAGTTATCAACTACTTGGAGGGAGGGCGTCTAAGGTTTGTATCTCTTCCATCTTCCCTAAAAATGATCTGGTATGTACTTATCTCTTGTATTGATTAGTTTTATACTCCTTGGAAAGGGTTTTAAGTATTATTTCAAATATTTTGTTGATCTTGTTGGTGAAGAATATTCCCTTGAGGAAACCCTTCTTGTAGGGCCTTGGTTTTCATGTTTTGTCTTGATTAGACAAGAGACTACTAGCCTTGAGGCACTAGTCTCTCATTCTAATCCATAAACATTGGATAACCAATTCTCAAAGGGGCATACTTCTTGACCTCATAATCCCTAAGTGGAGACAAGGCATTAAGCTTAACTCCCAACAACTAACCACAAAACCCTAAAAATTCAATACTTTCTTTTCATGTCATATAAAATACAAAAATACAAAAAAATATAAAATGTATACCATAAAAAATAGTTATTTCACTATCTAATGAAAAGTTAATTGTTTACTTTAATTTCTAGACATTTTTATCCAAGGTTTTATGCTTCATTGTTGATATCTAACCCTAAGAAGGCAAATCAACCCTATTGGTATTGTGATATAAGGTTTTATCTAACGTTTTGTGGCTAATTTAAGGTATATACTAATTCTGAAAATTAAATTATAGCTAAAAAAATAAGAATTGGTGAAACCCTAAAGCTAGTGTTTAACCCTAAAAGGTGTATTATAACACTACTCTAGCTTATATTTCACTTATGGATTGTTTATAAATGATGTATAACATACTTTAATGATTAAATTCATCTCCTACATGCTTCATAGTTGTTATATTTCATTTTGAATATTTTTTGTGAAACCCTATAGGGATTCACCACCTTTCTTTGAAAGTTTGAACTAATCGGATGGTTATTGTTCATTTGTACTTGCAATTAATCATTGCTAGGATTTTTTTGCATAGTTTATTCATTTTCCTAGCTAAATTATCCAAGGTTTATCATTGTAAGTTTTTTTAGGCACTCTTGGGGTGTTTTTCCTCACCCAAAATCTACATTTTCTATGCTTTTTTATTATATATCAGATTCTAAAATTGTTGGTCAGCAACAAGTTGGTCCAATTTGCAGCATACAATCAAGGGGTAAATTGTGTATATCATTTGTTGATTTATTCAATTAGATTTCACTCTTTCATGGTAAAAGGTATGTGTTCCTTCATCCAAAGAGTGATATCATAGTGCTAGTTTATATTTATGTTGTAGCATACTTATTTCATATCTCAACACTCATCTAATTAGCTCAAAACCCTATTTATATTGTAGTAGTTATTGCCCTAAATCTTGGTTGAACATTCTTAAGACATTTGGCTACTTTATTGGTATTGGTCTATCTAACAATAAATTGAGGTGTGTAGTTTGAAGTAAATTGTAGCGTGAGCCACCACAAAGTGTAGATTTTTCTATATGAGATAATATGAGATGATATATGATATTGATATATAATTGATATATTATTACAATGATGAGTGTTCCATATATAGAGAACATATTGTGACCATCCATGAAAGGATGTGTCCCTTGGATAATAAATAACTACTTATTTATTATATATATTTATACCTTGTATTATAAATATAATGTCATATATTATATGATATGATATGATATATATATGGAAGAATGTATTCTTGATATTGTCCAAACATCAACGCTCTCTCTCAATGAGGGAGACATTCTTCATCATGCCAAAGATTGTCTTTGAAGTATACAAACTTCACCCTAGACTCATGACACTTGTCTGTCAATGTTGGGAGATGTCTCTCTCCCACCTGAACCGAGGGGAAACTCCTTTTGTGGCTCTCCCTATGAGCCAATTGACTCTCTCTGAGATCAGTCTCACTTTGGGTCTGCATGTGATAGCATATAACATCTTGAGTCTTTATCATTCCTTGTCAAATCACCATGACTAGGACAAAGACCGCACCAGGGTCATTCACCACAAGTACACCCATGTGAGTGAAACATCAACCTGAGGCTAACTGACATGTGGAAAGCACCTCGAGCACCTTGAGTCCATATTATTCCTTGTAATGATCAAGGAAGGACTACGCCTAGGCCCATTTACCACAAATACACCTTTGTGATAAATGTATCCTATCTACCTTGGTCTACAGCCTAATCTAGGAGAAGGTCATCTCAATGCTTACTCGGGACATTCACTATAGGTATACCCTTTTGGGTGAATGTCTGCCCGATGTTTCCACACACTGGAGTAATACTAACACATCGAGTCTTATGTTCTTTGAAGACTACACTTGGGCCATTCACCACTGGTCAAATCACCATGACCAATCCAGGGAGAATATCTGCTCGATGTTGAAACATTAACACTCCCTCTTAGCTAGGGAGGTATCATTGCATGATGTCTTCATCTAGTAGTCCACTAACTACTCTATAATCAACTAGTATCACATAGCTACTACCCAGTGACACACATTCACTTCTAGTGGTACACAACCATTGTAGTAGTACACAACTATTGTCCAAAGACACAGTCTTTGCCACTGGTACACAATCACTGCAGTAGAAAAAGGTTTGTCACACATGAGACTCCCATGTGGACTTCTAGAGGCTAATTCCTCTAGAAAAACTAGGGTCAACTCCCCATAGCGTGTGACGTCAAGGTCAACTCCCTTAATGTGTCCTCATGTTCTCTCCACAAGGGACGTTGGTAATCCCAAACCCACTTATCCCTCTCGGATAAGTGTTCTCATAGATCAACTCAACTTAGTCACATAGGAGTATGATCTGGAGAATGTCTCAAGAAGATGCAAACATTAACACTCCCTCTCAGCGAGGGAGGCATTCTTTGCCATGCCAAATATATCATGGAAATACTCGAACTTCGTCCTAGTAAGGGGTTTGGTAATAACATCAACAACATGTTCATCTATAGGAAGGTATTGTACCAATACTGCCTTTCTCTGCACCATGTCACGGATGTAGTTGATATACAAAAGACTTGAGCTAGCTCATCCTACAAGGGGTGGTCAGTCTCTTGGGGTTGATCATGCTAAGTCATCTTGGACCATACTTGACATATCGAGGTTCCCTCATGGAACCAATGTCTTGGTTCCTTCATCTGATCATCTGAGGCACATTAGGATGAAGTCTACATTCCCCCGACTAGTCCACACATGACCCTCTGGGGATAATGTCTCATGCTGTAATCATATCATCATTCCCTCTTAACGAGGGAAGACATTCACATCAATAGAGCGGTTCAACAACTAGCCAACTGGTCGATGGTAAACATTTGTCAGATTCCCTAAATGTCAGCAATCTGCTCGTCTATGTGTTGAAGCCTGGTTGCTTCATATGCACCATGTCTTAGATGAAATTATGTGAGAAGCCTCAGAAGCTTCACTTCTTCCATGACTCATGTCACTGGTTGCGATATATTCTTCCTATGTAGTATTGAGTGTTATAGAAGTCTGCTTCCATGAATCATGATTGATCTCGAGCTGAAGAAACACCCTTTGGTTCCCTTTCTATCAATTGAACTCTCTACCTAGTCAGAATTGTATATCTATGCAACCTCTCTTCATCTCCTAAGACATATCCAATTATACCACATTGGTACACCTTCTCTGTTGCAAATTAGTCTTCTTAAATCACGAGTTGGCTCAAGGTGCTTACTGCAAAGCACTATCTCACTCTCTACTTGAGAGTAGGTCCTCCACTCTCTCTCCAGCTACTCCCTCTGGGATTTTGTAATTGCTCCCTCTAGGACTCTATAACTGTTAAACATTAAGACTAAGAGAAGCTTCTCTACTCTGTCAACAACTTCCCTCCTCTGGGTCTGCTCTCTATGGATCTAGCTTCTCCACTCTCTCTTTGTAATTGCTTCCTTTGAAAATCCTCTATCTGGAATTGAGAGTGGCTCAATAAATACTCCCTTTAGAGCTAGAGGTGACTCCTCCTATGTATTTTTTCCCTCTGACACTGAAGGTCGCTCTTCCTCCTTTTCTGGAGGTAACTCAATCTCTTCTCCCTTTGGATGTAGTATTGCCTCCCTCTCTGGGAGTGCCTCTACATACACTGGAACTACTACCATGTTTTCTCCCTCAACATCTCATGGCTCGACTCATGTATCAGGATTACTACAACTTCTCTATTTGAGTCTCATAATGTGTCTTCCTCCATCACAGGGTCCATCACCATAACTTGTGTTCATGGTTACTGGAAATGTCTCTATTATTTGGCATGGTCCCATCCTGGGAAGTACATTGCTCCTAGAGACTACCTGTCTCTAAGAATCATTCCTGGTGATGTCACTCCATGACATCATGTTGAAAGGTCTTTCCCTCCATGTATGATTATTTTCATGATCTAGATGGCTCCCCTTGAGTCTTGACTCCCTCTAAGTCATACTTCAAAATAGATCACGCTACCTACCATGTGATCTCAGTGTCCACTAACCAGGTACCCCTTCTAGAGACTACACCGAAAGGAGAGAAGATAAAGGGGTATAATATCCTTTTCTCTTTCATTGCTTGCACACTGGAAATATTGATGACATGCATAACATTATTGAGCACCCATACCAGGGAAAGTGGCTCAAATACAATAAAACGTATGTCGATCTCTCGTACTAGAGAAAATGGTCCTTCAAATAAATAAGGGTTCTTGTATCATGGATAATGACCCTTGCTTCCAGTTATCTTGCTACCCAATTCCTACTACAGTCCCTTCTGTCATCTTCAAGTCTTGACTGCTTAAAATATTACACTGTTGTCCCACACTATATGGAGACCATCCACTAGTTTAATATCAAGAATATCAATAGTCCCTCTCAACCAAAGGAGTAATCTCCACAAGCCCCATCTTTTCCCTGAAGTATACAAACTTCCCTTTGGGCAAGGAATTCGTCACAATATCTGCTATCTTCTCATCGGTCATGGAGATGTATTAGAGATACACTACTCCCTTATGTACCATGTCTCGTATATAGTGATATTTAATCTCTACATGATTTGACTTGTCATGAGAAACTAGATTCACTGATAGTCTTACACAACTTTGATTGTCACAGTGAATCAACGTAGGCTCAAGCATCTGACCAAATAAATCTACAAGGATATTTCAAAGCCATACTACTTCGCGGGCTTCCACACTAGTTGTTATGTACTCCGTCTCAAAACCATAGAACTTGCAGTCTGTCGAAAGAAGATACAAGGTCTCATACTTGAATTCACCTCCCATGATAGTCATCGAAACACCAATCTTGTCAGGATTTTTAAAATATGGCCTATAAGTCTACCTGAGAATGCCTTCCACATTCGGAAATAGATTCAAGTACTTGAAATCTATTTCCAGATGAGCAAAGAAATTGTTCGACAATATTTGGTATTTATGAACACGATTATCTTCCTCGTGGGCACCACATTGATCGCTAACTGCATCAGATCGGGTATCTCAACATGGATGTTGTTACATTCGCCAGTTGTTCGACAACACAGGTATTCCAACAGAGGACAAACACCTTCAGTAACCACTCACAGAACTAGATCAAAGATCAACACACCGATGTTTTCACGTGGTAAAACCCCTACAGGGAAACATCCACGACCCCAGCCAACGCGGCCACTTGGAGCAGTTTATTAATGAAAAGAAAAAGATTACAGAGAGATTTTACAAGAGAGTTTCTCATAAACGATCATCGGCAAATGACCCTCCATGCTCTTTAAATAAAGATCATGGAACAATCGGGTGTTAAGCCATGGATCAATGGCCATTAAGATTGAAGAGAGTATGAACCGTCAGATCACTCTATGTCGGGAACATATCATGACCTTCGGATTTCCTAACTACAAATGCATACTAATGAATACTAAAGAAACACACTTTTACCTAACAACATATTAGACCAAGTAGATCTTAACTAACTCCTAAGTGTCTAAATATCCTAACATCCCCCCTTAAGAACAACTTGGGATAGGATTGAAGGATTTACAATAGTGACACAATAGGAGAAGGAAGGATGCATTAGAGCCTATCCCCCCTTAATGACAACTTCCTGAACTCCTAACATAAATCAAAGTTTGGAAAAATTCGCTTCTATAAGAGATTTTGTGAAAATGTCTGCAACTTGATCTTCTGTAGGGAAAAAGAGCACTTCCATAACTTGATCATGAATTAGTTTTCTGATGAAGTGCATGTGTAGCTCGATGTGTTTTCTACGTTTATGTTGAACTGGGTCTTTGGAAAGCTTGATGGCACTCTGATTGTCGCACCAAATGTTGGTCGAATGTTGTTGTTGGAATCCAAACTCTGAAAGGATTTGTCGAAGCCACAAGGCTTCCTAACTTGCATTTACCACTGATCGGTACTCTGCTTCTGCTGAAGAAAGTGCAATAGAATTTTGTTTCTTACAAGCCCAAGTGACAGGTCCTGAACCAAGGATGAAAACATAACCTGCAGTAGACTTTTGATCATCAGGGTCTCCATCCCAATATGAATAAGTGAAACCAACCAATAAAGGAGTCCCCCCTGAACTGTAATGTATCCCGAACTAAATTGTACCATGGACATAGTGAAGTATCCTTTTAGTTGCTTTCCAATAGCTTTCATGGGGTGTTTGCATATATAGGGCAACAAGACCAACAACAAAGGAAATATCAGGACGAGTATGAGTCAAGTATAAGAGACTACCAACTAACTGACGGTATAGGGTGGCATCAACTTCAGGAGAAGTACAGGTGGAAGTAAGCTTGACTCCAGACTATAAGGGAGAAGGGGTTGGTTTACAATCATCCATGTGAAAGTGACGAAGAAGGTCACAAGCATACTTAGACTGGGAAAGAAAAAT
This sequence comes from Picea engelmannii, assembly GCA_009831015.1. NCBI lineage: Eukaryota > Viridiplantae > Streptophyta > Pinopsida > Pinales > Pinaceae > Picea > Picea engelmannii. Next base: position 1,197,581 of record ML782173.1, read on the forward strand.
TCCTTCATTGGTTTGCAAAACTTGGAGGCCAAGGAAATAGTGCAAAAAGCCTAAGTCAGTCATTTCAAATTTCTTCTTAAGGCTGGTTTTTACATGGTTTAAAAGTTTTGGGTCACTACCAGTAAGGATAAGGTCATCGACATAAAGGACAAGGATTATGAGATGGCTTCCTACTTTCTTGGTATAGACATTAGGATCAGAATGACATCTAGAGAATCCAGTGGCAATAAGAAAGCTGTCCATTTTGGCATACCGAGCTCGGGGAGCTTGCTTGAGACCATAAAGAGACTTCTTGAGGCGACAAACAAGGCTAGAGTCATTCTGGACATAGCCAGGAGGTTGTGTCATGTAGATTTAATCTTTCAAATCGCCATGCAAGAAGACAAATTTAACATCCATCTGGTGGACCTCCCATTTATGTGAGGTGGCAAGGGCAAGAACAAGGCGGATGGAATTCATTTTGGCTACATGGGAAAAGGTTTCATTATAGTCAATTCCTTCAACCTGGGAAAATCCTTTGGCAACTATCTGAGCCTTGTGTCTTTCAACACTTCCATCAGATGCATACTTAGTTCTATAGACCCATTTACATCTGACAAGTTTTCTTCCTTTTGGAAGAGGTACAAGATCCCAAGTATCGTTTGCCATTAAATAACGATACTCTTCATTCATTGCTATATCCCAATCTGGATGACCTGAATCTTCTGCAAATGTTTCTGGATCAGGAGTCTCTTAAACTTAAGCCAAAAGAGAAGAGGCTCGCTGGAAATGTGAACTTGTTCAACGCTGATTTGAAGGATCACCGACAAGACCACTAGTTGTCTCTCGTGTTGAACGAACCCATCTAGGAAGCGGTGGAACTAGTGTTGGTTTAGGTTCAAAGGGCTCATCTGGAGGAGGGTGAGCAGGCGGAGGTGGATTTTCATCCTCACTGTCATCATCTGAAGAAGAAACCAGATCAAAAGAAGGCACAAACGTCGAAGATGGCTCGCAGGTCGAAGAGGGAACAACCGCCGAATTAGGCTCACAGGCCAAAGAAGGCACAAACGCTGAATTAGGCTCGTAGGCCAAGATATTTTCATCAAATTTAACCTCTTTTCTAATAATAATGTCATTACAATGTGATTGAAGAAGTTTGTAACCTTTGACATCTTCAGAATAACCAAAACATAAACACTTCTCACTTTTAGGCTGCAATGCTTTCATTTTCTCATCAAGAATGTGAGCCCATTCTATACTACGAAATACACGGAAGTGACTTACATCTGGTTTAATTTTAGTCCAAGCTTCTAATTTGGTGTTATATTTTTAAGCGCCTTTGTGGGAGTGTGATTTACTATGTAATTTGCACAGTTAATGGCTTTCGCCCAATACTTTAGACTTAATCCCTTAGATTGGATCATATAATTAGCCATTTCTTTTAATGTGCGGTTCTTTCTCTCAGCAACACCATTTGTTGTGGTGTATATGGAACAATGTGTTGCATTTGGATTCCTTTTGTAGTGCAGTAACTTGTAAAATTATTGTTCACAAATTCACCTCCATTATCTATTCTTAACCTTTGAATTTGATGTCAAGATTGTTTTTCTACAAGGGCCTTGTAGGCCAAAAACTTGTCAAAAACTTTGCTCTTAAGTTTTAAGAAGTAAACCCAAGTACGTCTGGAAAAGTCATCAATGAAAGTTAAGAAATAATTGCACCCAGAAAAGGAAGGAGAAGAAAGTGCACCACACAAATCACTGTGAACAAGCTGCAAATGACCCGAGGTGTGCCAAGAAGCACGTTTGTCAAAACTATCCCGATGATGTTTGCCGAGAACACAACTGGCACAAACA
>ML782173.1:1209069-1219980 GCA_009831015.1 Picea engelmannii
AGTGGTGTCTTTCCTGTGTTGTGCTTATCCCCAATAGCACCTCTAGAAAGGCTGCTAGTTTGGGCGGTAGCAGGTTCAATTTGTTCTTGGCTACTTGTTTTATTCATTTTGTGCCCTTGGGATGCCCTTGTTAGGTGTGACTATACCAAGGGAAAGGGTGCAATGAAATCCTTGCAAAGGGGCATCATTGCCTATTGTGGTTTTGATCACTAGGGGTGAGGGTGGTAAGATATGTTCACACCATACCTTGCAAGGTTTTGGAAGTGCTATGTTGATATTACAGTAGCTATGGGAGGTATTAACCTCCATGTGTAACCTTTGACAAGACTAGAATATTTTGGGAAGTAAGAGAAATCCTAAAACATTGGATAATAACCCTAGAAGACAAGTCATCTCAAGAGAATAATTAATATTGAGTTATTAGTCTCCAAGAAGAGAATCCGGCCCAGTTAGGTCACTTGGACGACTATAAATAAGAGGGTGCTAGAGCTCATTTGTCACTCACACTATAAAAACTGCATAAGACCAGTGGTGCGCAAGTTTGGAGAGGAACTACAGCTGCAACTGGCATTTTGGTTTGGCTTGGACTTTCTCTTAGTTATGTTTTGGACTTTCTTCTTGGTCTTTGGTTATCATTGCTTGGTGCGCTAGCCTTGGAGAAAGGTGTGCTACCTTGATTGGCTATTGGATTGCTTCCGGAATTATTCTGACTGTCAAGGTTAAGGTGCTCAGGGGTGGCCTTTGTGCCTATGGTTGGGTGACAATATTGCTATATTGTCTATAGTGAAACGAGCACACCTATTTTTCTAACAGGTTATGGGCCCACACTATCTTCGGACATTCTAACCGCTGGAAGATAGATTGGGAGGATTTTCTCAGTTACAGTTGCAGTTGCAGTCAAAGTTTTTTTGCAGCAACGAAACACTAACCCTCTTGTTAAGGCAACTTAAGTGAAGAGCTTGACCCAATTCCTCAATAGCCTAGTGCGCCCTAGCCTAGTGCGCCCTAGCCTAGCACACCTCCTCGTACTCTTAGCAAGCCAAGGCGTCAAGTTTGAGTTTTTGGTCAAAGTCAAAGGTTGACCAAGTCAAAGTCAAAGAAGTCATGACTTAATCTACGAAGTCAGAAAACAAGTTAGAAGGGGCTTCTAACTTCAGAGCATGGAAGACAAGGATTGACATCATCCTTTCCAAGAATAAAGTATTGGATATCGTAAGAGGAAAGATCATGGAACCACAGTTTGAAGCAGTAAAAGAGAAGGAATCTTAGAATGTTGTAGTTATGGAGAAGTTCAAGGACAATGAAATCAATGCTATGAGTATCATAGTGGACTCTGTAAAAGACCACTTGATACCCTACATCTCTCATCTTGACTCATCTAAGAAGATGTGTGATGCACTAACTAACCTCTACTCAGTCAGAAACATTGGACAAGTAATGAGTCTGAAGAATGAGCTCTGTGACATGAAAATGAATGATGGTGATAGCATAACATCATAATTTGTAAGAATATCTCAATTAAGAGATCAACTACAAGCTATTGAAGAAATCATTTCAGAAAAGGAACTAGTATATATAGTACTCAATGGCCTTCCCAAGATATGGGATGCATTTACCGCAAGCATGAACATAAGAAAGGAGTATCCCACATTTTTAAGAACTTTGGACTTGTTGTGCACAAGAAAAATCAAGGATTATCGCAAAAGAGAAATCCCAAAATAAATATGATGATCAAGCCTTCACAACAAAATTCAAGAATTTCAGGAATAAGAGGAAGTTTGGCTTAAGGAAGAAACCAAATCAAGAAAATGATATGTCAAAAATACAATGCTTAAACTATCGAAAATATGGTCACTACAAGAACCATTGTCCTGAGTTAAAGAAAAGGAAGGAAACAGACGAAGCAAGAGTTGTCGAAGAAAAGGAACCCTCAAAAAAAGCCAAGCAGGATGAAACATACTTCTTCTTCTAGTCAAGGTAACACTATTCTTCATAGTTCTTGTACATACCATGTTTACATAGTTCATGTAAATATCATGCATATCTATTTCCTAGAAGAAAATATGGTCAGTAAAACAATACCTATGGAAGAATAATAAGATAAGGATTGCTATTAAGATGACTACAATGCACATGAAAAAGATGAAGTATGTTGACAATCTTTGGTGACAATTCTTGTGGAAACCATTATATAAGTAACAACTGCCAAATGGGCCACAATCAAAATCAAACTTGAAGATATCATAAAGAAGTCAGTAATCAAGAGGAAACTAGAATAAAACTTGTGACACTTTGCAGACAGAAGCGTGGACTCTCTTAGATGGAGGTTGTTGATTGCAGAATTCCAAAAGAATAGCATGCATTCAGACATGAAGCTGGGATTAGGAGGGAGCTAATCCTAAATGATATAATCCATTGAAGAATATGTGAATATTATAAAGTATATGACAATGTTCCCCATTGAAAGTAGCAGCCATGATAAGCAACATGTGTTTAGTTTGACTCTAGAAGAAGTTTCTTTTCGAAAAGACACCTTAAGTATCATTGGTTGTCCATCTACATCCATGTTCCTATGATGAAAGGAAGAAGTTGAAATATTCAGGAAGGAAGGGCATGGAATATAAAGACCGAAAAACTAAAGAGTAACATGAATATTCCAAGAAAGAAAGAAAATCCGGAACAACCAGTTATTATACCAAGAATCATAAGACTACTAGCTTGGTTTGAACCCACTAGAAGCAATCAAGTAGAAGAAATGGAAGTTGTGATGAATAATGGTGTATGTAAGAAAATGTGAAAAAGACTCATGAATGGAAGGATTGCGAGATTTGGAACTAGAGGTTCTTCCAAAAGGAGGAGAAGACTATGACAAAATCTTGTTCCAGTAAACCAGATATACCTCTATCCGAGCTATTATATCTCTTGTAGTGTCCACGGGTTGGATTTTACACCAGATAAATGTAAATATTGTTCTTCAGAGTAATTGAAGAAGAAGTATATGTAGATAAACCTCAAGGTTTTAAGGTATATCGGAAAGAGACCCATGTATGAAAATGGAAGAAGACCTTGTATGGATTCAAGAAACTTGATGTAGATTATCTCATATATAGAAGGAGAGTGGCGAAAACTTCCTATTATAGAGAAAGTGTATCAGAATGGTTACTCACAAGACCAGAATGATGGATTGCAAATCTATGGCAAAATCCCATGATAACAAATCTGAAGAAGTTGAAGAGACTCTAATCCAATAGACCCGTCTCTGTATTGACAATTGATTGGCTCGTTAATGTATTTAATACTCAGCTGGATATTTGTTTTGTGGGACGTTTAAACTATGACATACAATTGGATGAATTTATCGATTCAGATTGAGCAGGGAGTGAAAATGATAGAAGAAGTGATACTTGGATATGTTTTAGTTTGATCTTTTCCACGATGTCATGGGATAGAATGAAACAAAAGTTTGTTGCACTCAACAATATAGAAGCAAAGTATATTGCAGCTTGTGATGCTTGTACAGAAGCAATGTGGCTCTGTAAGTTGGTTTATGGACCGTCTGATTAGGTGTTGAATTTGACCATGATATATTGTAAAGAACTATGTGAATCTTTCAGAGAAATCGGTGTCCCATGACGGGCCGAAGTACATTGAGATCAAGCATTATATTCTCTGTGATAAAGTCCAGAAGAGAGAAGTCGTTCTCTAGTATATCTCCACAGATGAGAAGATAGAAGATATTTTGGTAAAGCCTTTGTCCAAGATGAAAAGTTTGCGTACTTAAGAGACAATCTAGTGCTCGTGGAAATGACTTATTGAAAAATCAAGTGATTACTCCCAGGTTGGGAGGGAGTACTGATATATTATTGATTTATGGGCAGTCATTTTCCAGTTCGGAAAATGGTCCAGGATGGGCAGTTCCTTTCCAGTTCGGAAAGTGGTTCAAGATTTTTGATGGACAGGCATTTTCCAGTTCGGAAAATGGTCTAGATCGGACAATCATTTTCGTAATGAAAATGGTCTGATAGATTGTTGATGTACCATAGACAGCAATTCCCTTTGTGGCCAGTGTGGGGGAATGGTCTAGGATAGTCATTCTTCTTGGAAGTCACTCTGAGTAGTGGTCAAGTAGAATGGTCTACCTCGTTGGGCAGTCATTCTTTCGAAGTTCACAGTTGTGAGTAGTTTCAAAGAATGGAATTTTTTGGAGGTTGGTGCAGGACAATCATTCCCTAGGGCAGAATCATTCTCTCCAGGTTACACTCTGATTAGTTCCAGAGGAATGGCCTAGTTAGGTGAATGGTCCAGGTTCAATAATAAGGGAAAAACATTCCCTAGGGAAGACTCATTCTCTCCAGGTTGCACTGTGATTAGTTGATCCAAAATGGATCCAGGAAGGCCTAAAAATCAAAGTTCTCATAATCAGACAAAACCAGTTCCATTGCATCTGACTTGTCACGTTGATTATGGCCATATAGTTTTTTTCGCAAATGGGCGTCATATGCGAAAGATATCACGTTTTGACCGATTTCCCAAATAGGCAAAAAGTCAATAGTTCATACTACTGACGTCAATAGTTCGATAGGTGACATCATCATGCTGACGTGGCATCACTAGGAGGTGACATGTGTCACTCAAATTTGGCATTTTTGGGATGAGTTGGAACCAGTATGGATTTGACATGTGGCATTATACGGATGACACGTGGTAGTCCATACATGATGTGGCCAAATGGCAGGCTGAAACGTGGCAGTACGGACGAGAGTTGGACTGTACGGAAGCTGGCGTGGCAGGGTGACTAGGTTGTACAGAAGCTAACATGGAAGGGTGACTACGATGTACGGATGCTAACATGGCAGGGTGACTAAGATGTATGGAGGTGACGTGGCAGCTGACTATGCGCTAACTGTATGGTGACTCTGTGGTACGAACGAATCACGGAGAAACACGTGGCCCAATCAGAGGGTGCCACATGGCACCTCAAAATTTTTCAATATTGGCTAGTTGAAAATTTTGTTATAGCCTTCAATAGTTTCGAACCCCCAACCTTCATGGGCGCTAACAGACTAACTCCCCAGGCTAACCGATTTTTCTATAGGTGTGGCTTTTTAACTAAATGGAAATATATATATATGAGTTTGCGGTGGCGCGTGTTAGGGGATAAGTCCAGATCGACGGGGCCCAGCCCCGATCGAACAGGGGCTATGAACCTAGGGATAAGCCAACACTTGAGGCACGAGAGGTAAGGGCATGGCCACATGGCCATACCCACAGGACCAGGGGCTAAGCCGACAACAGTTGGAGCGCGTGGAGTTCAGGGTTGTGGACACATGGCCATGCATGCGACTAGGGGGCTAGGAATCAAGGGGCTCAACTAGAGTGTGCCCAGCCCCTGAGCATATGGAGTCTCCCATATGGCCAGAAGCCCAGGAATAGGGGATGTGCCCTATATTTTTTCAATTTGTGGGTTTTTGACCTTATAATAAAGATTTTTATGTTGATTAAGCCTGTTTTTAATGGATTTTAGCCAAATCCAAATCTATACAAACCAGGGGTTCTTAGCAGCATTAAGGAGGTTCAGAATAGGATAAATGATGAGGAATTTGAAAACCAAACCCATTTTAATGTAGGGAAGCCATTGAGGAGGGGAACTTTGTGGGCCAATTTCGGGAGCTATGCTCAACCTTTTTCAGTGCCACCAATTGTGTTGGATTCTTGAGGTCGAGAAGAACACAGTCAGACTAGTTTGTAATCCATTTGACACTTTTATTATGTACTTTTGAAGCATTGAAGAGTAATAAGAAAGCCTCACCCACTAAGACAAAGGCCCTGAGACATAGGCAACCTTGCTGAACTCCGTTATCAATATTGTTGTTATGGTTTGTTGTTGTTTGTGCTTACATTCTAATCTGCATTTCTTATTATGGCTCCTATGATATCTCATTAATTTCTTCTTGTTTCATCAATTCCTAATTGGTAAATGAACTCATGCTTAAAACTTAAGAAAGTCTTTAAAATATCATTACGGATCAATAGGTATCAGAGCAGGTTGACGGTTGGTTTTTGAATTAGCATGATTACTAGGGAAAATATGAGTCATGGTGAAGGCAAGCTTGTAGAAGGGGATCCTGAGATTGGATCAAGAAAGAGGACTTCTCAAAGTGAGGAGATGGCATCGGAAGAAGGCATGTCTCAGAATGAGATCGAGTTGCAAAATACTTTATTCGCCATGTCTGATATGGTAAAGGTCTTATATGAGGATTACTTGGAACGAAAGAGTCCTTTCCAAGGGGAATATTCTAAACAAGACAAAAGTGAAGAAGGAGAGGATCCTCCTAAACCTACTCCTTCACCTCCTTGTTCTCCATCGGCTTCTTCTTCTTCAAGTACAAGTTCCAAATCCACCACAAGAAAACATTCCCATAAACATAAACATGATATGCCTTTACTTAAGCTTGATGTGAAATTTGAATTGCCCATGTATGATGGTGAAGTCAATGCTCAGAGGCTTGATAATTGGGTCAGACATATGGAATTTTATTGCACTGTGCAACAAATCAAGGATGAGGCAACTCAAATCAAGTTGGAATCACTTTGTTTTGTAAGCACAACACTCATCTAGTGGCAGAGTAAGTTGCAAAATGGCACGCAACAAGTTGGTAATGTATTTCCATCATGGCAAGATTTTGTTTTTTCACTTAGAAAACAATTTTATCCTTTGGGTTATATAGAGAAGGATTTAATTGAATGGAAAAACCTTAAACTAAGAAAGGGACAAACGATGAATGAATACACAGATGAGTTTCGTAAGATGGCATTAATGTTAAACATTCCATTACATACCCAACAAACTCTTATGAAGTATATAGGAGGTTTACCTACACATATTCGTAACCTTGTATTTATGTTTGGACCTACTAATCTTGATGAGGTTTCTATTTAAGAAACATACATTGAAGCAGGGAAAACAAGAGTTGGTGTATCATGGGAATCGTCTTCAAGGAAAGAGGACAAAAGAAAGGGAAATAGAAAGAAAGAAAATTTTGCGACAAGAAAGGAAGAGAAGTTCTCTTGCAATCATTACAAGAAAGAAGGGCATGATGATGACCATTGTTGGCAATTGCATCCCGAGAAGAGACCGAAATGGTTCAAATAAAGGAAAGGGAGGCAAACAGTTGGAGCAACAACACGATCAACAGACTTGGGATATGATTCAGGTAATGAGACTAAGATCACAACAGTTGGTTTGACCGGTAAAATTGGTGATGGATATGATTCTAGATGCAAGTTGTTTCACATAAGGGTGATAATGAAACATACTAAGATCGATACATTGATAGATAGTCGATCTCAATCTAACTTGATTTCAGAGGAAGTGGTTAAACAATTGGGATTAAACACTAAGATGCATCATAAACCTTACTCGCTTAAATGGATAAGCAACAATCATAAATTTCACATAACAAAACAATGCACTTTAAAGTTTTCAATTTCATCAAAGTTTGTGGATGAGGTAACATGTGATGTGGTGCCACTCAATGATTGTGGAATGGCCTTAAGAAGTCCTTATTTGTATGATCGCAAAGCAATATTTTACAGGGAACATAATCAATATCACTTAATCAAAGAAGGCAATGAATATGTTGTACATGCTCATCACTTAAAATCAAATCAATCTCTTCAAACAATGGATCAATTAAAGAAGGCATCTTATGCAAACAACACACCTATAATTATGCCAAATCAAGCAATTGATCTTAAGCATGAACATGAGATGGTTGTAGAATGGAAGTTCAATCATATTTTCCTTCAAGATAATCTAATGTCGTGCAAGTACTACAAACATATTTGCTCATTTGCAATCATATTTCTGATGTTATCGCTGCTAATTTTTTCAACACGGATGGTAGTGGCTTCAGTAAGATGTGAAAGAGTACAAGTGGCTAACAATATGTTGTCATTTGTCATGGTTGTTTTTCAATTGATCTTGATGAGACATGTGCACAGGACAGAGTTTAAAGACAAAGAACAAGTTGGTTGTCCTATCCCTCACTTGATGACTGGTCAATACCCTTTTGGAGGACCAAAAGGTCTTAGTGGGGAGGCATGATCCAAAATGGATCCAGGAAGGCCTAAAAATCAAAGTTCTCAGAATTGGACGAAAACAACGCAATTGTGTTTGTCTCATCGCGCTGATTTCGGCCATATAATTGTTGAAATAATATAACTGCAAAGAGAATTATAATTATTATTGATGTATTATTCATTAGATCAATCCCCTTTTGGGAATTGATCATGTTGGCTATTGTAAATGACCAAATCCTCTTTTGTGGATTGGTCAAAACATAATTTTAATAGGCATAATAGGAAGTCGGCCCCAGAATATATATTAAATGTGGTTATAACCACCCAGAAGAAGAAGTCAACCCTACCAGTGAAGAGACACCTCCACACGTGCTAGAATTGTATAAATAAGGAGGCTAGCGCCTCATTTGTACACACACTCATTTGTTCATCAAGAATCAAGTTCGGAGTTGTATTTGGAGAAGGAAGAAGAGAGAGAGAGGTGCATTATTTGGAGAGGACTTTATGTATTTCTTTGAGTTATCTCTTGGCATTGTATTGGCTATCTATATTAAGGAACTTTTGCTGGGTTTTGTCCCCCATGAGGGTTTCCCAGGATAAATGATGTGTCTCTTGTGATTGTGTATTTCTCAGTGATCCTATTTATGTTATTGTTATCTAGTGAAATGAAAACAAATCTAATAATAGCTTAAACCTTAACATGGTATCAGAGCTAAGCTGAAGAGAGCATCTTTCACAAGAGAAAGTGAAAAACGTCATTGTTGTCGTACATGCAAATTAGGGCTTTTGTTGGAGAAGTATTTCAGCCCCAAAACCATCTAGAAAAGTGCACCCTTCCTCAAGGATCACTTTAGCATCCTTAGTGCAACTTTTCAGTGGCTAGATCTCCCGAAAAGTGAAACCCTAGTTTTCACAAAGTACCAGAAGTACCAGAAAAACCAGAGTACCAAAAGTACCAGAAAACCAAAAGCAACAGTCCAGAAATCTGCAGATCAAGTTTGGAGGGATAAAAGTTGGATTTTTCTGAAATCCAAATACACCAGGCTACTCGCCTCAACCAAGCGCACCTCCTGGTAAGTTCAGAATTTAATTTTGAACATTTTCATTTTTGACATTTTCCTAGCTCCAAGTAAAAGATGTCTACAAGCACTAAGCTTGTTGACAAGCTGGAAGGTGTGGAAAACTTTTGTGCCTGGAAGTATAAGATTGGTCTCATTATTGAAGATAAGGACCTAGCGAGATTTGTCAAAGAAGAAGTGTCGGAACCCGACGATGCTGCAGATAAAGCAAAGCACCAAAAGGATACGATCAGGGCCAAAAAAATCATTGCAGATTCAATCAAAGATCACCTGATTCCTTATGTGTCATCAAAGAAGACTCTGAAAGAAATTTTTTATGCCCTAAACAGACTATATGAAGGAAAGAACATAAACCGGAAGATGAATCTAATAACGTAGCTCAATAATACAAGGATGCAGAGAGGAGAATCAATTCAAGAATATTTCTCCAGAATACCCCAATTCAAAGAACAACTAGAAGTGATCGAAGATACTATAGATGGATATGAACTTATAATGATGACCCTTAATGGTCTCTCAAGACCTTAGGATGCATTCATCCAAACCATTTGTGTAAGAAAGGAGAAACTAAAATTTGACAGTCTTTAGGAAGAATGCATTCAAGAAGAATCAAGAGTAGCTAACCGAGAGGCTTTACTATCAAGAGATGAAGATCAATCCCTATCCACTCACACTAAAGAAGGAATAAATAAGTCTTTCTTCCAGAAAGAAACTCATAAAGAGTCTCACCCCCAAAACAAATTCAGTCATAAAGAATCCTAGCCAAAGAGATTCCAGAAGAAAGGACAAAGAAAGGAAAGAGATTACTCATATGTCCAATGCTACCATTGTGACAAGATGGGACATATTACGAGACATTGTCCAGCTATATGAGAAGAATACAAGAGGAAAAATAAGAGGCACCATTCCCATGCAGTTGAACATGAAGATCCACCCGCAAAGATGTTAAGAGAACAAATTAAAGACTATGTCTTAATATTGGCCCTCTCAGGATCGGTAACACCTGGAGAGGACACTTGGCTCATTGATAGTGGTGCTTCCAAGCACATGAAAGGTCAAAGAGATATTCTCTCTTGCATTTCAGAAAATAAGTTTTCTCAAAAAGTTACACTTGGAGATGATTATCAATACCCTATCAAGGGAGTGGGAGAATCAAACTACAAGCTTAACTCAGGGAATTCAATGAAGATGAAGGGCGTACTCTATGTACCAGGTTTGACAAAGAACCTACTCTCCATATCAACATTAGAAAATAAAGGCTTCATAGTTGCCTTTATAGATGATTAATTTCTTATGTGAGCTAAAGGAGAAACCATGAAAGAATCAATCATCATTGGAAAAGAAGAAGGTGGCTTGTATAAGCTAAAGGGTCACTCAAAAGCAGCCATGACCCAAGCCATTGAGAATTCATGTGAGCTATGGCATAGAATATTAGTCCACATCAACTACAAGGCATTACCATATGTATGAAAAGAAGTCACAGGTCTACCAGAACTCAAGGTTGACCATGAAGGCATGTGCAATGGATGTGCACAAGGGAAGAACATCAAGAACCCTTTTCCGAAGAGAGACAACAAAGCAGAAGGAGTCTTAGAACTCATTCATTCATATGTATGTGGCTTGATTCCATCATCCTCCATCGGTGGGTATGTATACTATGTATCTTTTATTGATGATTATTCTCGTAAGACCTGGGTTTACTTTTTGAAATCAAAAGATGAAGTGTTCAGTAAATTCAAGGAATTCAAAG
>ML782173.1:1221324-1254642 GCA_009831015.1 Picea engelmannii
AGAACCATCATAGCCCTTGCAGCTAATATGAAGTGGAAGTTACACCAGATGGATGTAAAGACAACTTTCCTAAATGATGTCATCGAAGAAGAAGTGTATATAGAACAACCTCAAGGATTTGAAGTTGAAGACAGGAAGACTCGTGTCTGCAAGTTGAAGAAGGCTATGTACGGGTTGAAGCAAGCTCCTAGAGCTTGGTATGGCAGGATAGACAGGTTTTTTGATGAGCTTGGGCTTTACCAAGAGTAAAGAAGATTCTAACTTCTACTTCAAGGTTATGACTGATGAGCCGGTGTTATTGTTGTTATATGTGGATGACTTGTTCTTAACTAGAGAAGAAAATATCATCACCAAATGTAAGAAGAAGCTCGCTTCAGAATTTGAGATGAAAGACCTTGGACTAATACATTATTTCCTAGGTCTTGAGGTACGGTAGAGCCCAGAGAGAATATTCCTTAACGAAGGGAAGTATGCAGTCAAAATCCTGAAGAGATTTGACATGTTATAGCGCAAGTCCATGAATACACCCATGGAAGCGAAGCTGAATATACTAGTCGACACTTCATTAGAATTGATTGATGCCACGCTGTATAGATAGATCATTAGATCGCTAATGTACCTAACGAACACCAGACCAAATATTTGTTTTTCCATGAACACTTTGAGTTAGTTTCTGGTAGAACCTAGACATGTTCACCTAGTTGTTGCAAAACATGTGATGAGGTACCTTAAGGGTACATTAGATTGTTGTCTCAGCTATGATGGAGATCATGATTTCACACTGAGTGGTAACACTGATTCAGATTGGGCTGGAAGTGTCTCTGACAGGAAGAGCACTTCAAGATGTTGTTTCAGTTTGGGATCAGCCATGATCTCATGGCAGAGTAGGAAGCAATCAAGTATTTCTCTCAGTACAATGGAAGCAGAGTACATTGTTGCGTGTTTTGCCAGTTGTGAAGCTATATGGCTTCGAAAGTTGTTGACAGGTCTATTCGACCTAGAGATGGAAGAAACCACGATTCTATGTGATAACCAGAGTTGCATAAAGATGATAGAGAATCTTGTATTTCATGATAAGTCGAAACACATAGAGATTTGATACCATGACATCCATGACATGGTGCAGAGAGGAGCCATAAAGCTCCAATATGTTAGCACGAATGAATAGGTTGTCGATTTGTTGACCAAGCCTCTATCTCGTGTAAAGTTTGAGCACTTTCGATATAATCTCGGTATAGTCCGAAAGGACCTCCCTCGATAGCGGGAGTAGTGTTGTGATATTCTAGCCTAGTGTTGTACCTCCAGCTTAATTGCTATGTCGAGATGCCAGTCGAGTGTTGTCTTCCAGATTAATTGTTTTGTCGAGATGCCAGCCAAGTGTTGTGCTTCCAGCTTAATTGTTGTGTCGAGATGACAGCCTAGTACTGTGCTTCTAGATTAATTGTTTTGTCAAGATGCTAGCCTAGTGTTGTGCTTCCAGCTCAATTGTTGTGTTCAGATTCCAGCTTAATTGTTGTATTGTGATTCCAACTTAATTTTTGTGTTGTGATTCCAACTTAATTGTTGTGTTGTGATTCTGGCTTAATTGTTGTGTTGTGATTCCAGCTTAATTGTTGTGTCGTGATTCCAACTTAATTGTTGTGTAGTGTGCCAGCCTCATGCTATGATGATGTACCGGCCTCGTGTTGTGATGATGTGCTAGCCTCTTGCTATGATGATGTGACCAGCCTTGTGCTTTGGTGATGATGATGTATTAGTTTTATACTAATCCATATTGATGCAGATGATGATTTCATTCCATTGTGAATGACGATGTTGATGATGATAATTTTTTTTGATGATTTATAGGTATGCCACTCAATGTTCCAAGATGTTGTTGATAATGTTGTCCTCTCACTCACCTGATATTGTTGATGATGATATCCTCTCTCTCGCCTGATGTTGTTGTAGAATACCCTTCTTGTTAAGGGGGAGCGTTGAAATAATGTAACTGCAAAGAGTATTCTAATTATTATTGATGTATTATTCATTAGATCAATCCCCTTTTGTGGATTGATCATGTCGGCTATTGTAAATGACCAAATCCTCTTTTGTGGATTGGTCAAAACATAATTGTAATAGGCATAATAGGAAGTCGGCCCCAGAATATATATTAAATGTGGTTATAACCACCCAGAAGAAGAAGTTAGCCCTACCAGTGAAGAGACACCTCCACACATGCTAGAATTGTATAAATAAGGAGGTTAGCACCTCATTTGTACACACACTCATTTGTTCATCAAGAAGCAAGTTCAGAGTTGTAGTTGGAGAAGGAAGAAGAGAGAGAGAGGTGCATTATTGGGAGAGGACTTTATGTATTTCTTTGAGTTATCTCTTGGCATTCTATTGGATATCTATATTAAAGAAGTTTTGTTGGGTTTTGTCCCCCATGAGGGTTTCCCAGGATAAATGATGTGTCTCTTGTGATTGTGTATTTCTCAGTGATCCTATTTATGTTATTGTTATCTAGTGAAATGAAAACAACTCTAATAATAGCTTAAACCTTAACAATAATATTTTTTGTAAATGGACATCATATGCGAAAGATATTGCATTCTGACTGATTTCCCAAACAAGGAAAAAGTCAACCGGTCAAATTCAATCGACCGTACTGCCAACATCAGCAGTACGACAGGTGACATCATGTTGACATGGTATCACCAGGAGGTGACATGTGTCACTCAAATTTGGTGTTTTCGGGCTGAGTTAGCACCAGTACACGGATTTGACACATGGCATTATACAAATGACACGTGGTAGTTCATACATGACATGGCCCAATGGCAGGTTGACACTTGGTAGTACGGACGACAAATGGACTATACAGAAGATGACATGGCAGGGTGACTGGGCTGTATGGAAGCTAACGTGGCAGGGTGACTGGGCTGTATGGAAGCTAACGTGGCAGGGTGACTGGGTTGTACGAAGGTGAAGTGGCAACTCACTGTGCATGTTGATTGTACAATGACTATGTGGTATGGATGTATCACAAGGCGACACATGGCCCAATCAGAGGGCACCACCTAGTACCCCAGATTTTTCTAATATTGGCTAGTTCAAAAATTTGTTATAGCCTCTGGTAATTTCAAACCCCTGACCTTCGTGGGCGCCAACAAAATAACTCCCTGAACTAACCAGTTGCGCTATAGGTGTGGCTTCTTAACTAAATGGAAATATATATATATGATTTTGTGGTGGCGCATGTTAAGGGATAAGGCTCGTTCGGTGGAGGCTAGCCTCGACCGACTGGAGGCTACAAACCTAGGGATAAGCCAACACTTGGGGCGTGAGAGGTAAGGGCATAGCCACATGGCCATACCCACGGGACCAGGGGATAATCCGACAACAGTTGGAGCATGTGGAATTCAGGGCTGTTGACACATGGCCATGCATGAGACCAGGGGGGAAGGAATCAAGGGGTTCAACCAGAGCGTGCCCATCCCGTGAGCATATGGAGTCTCCCATATGGCCAAGAACTTGGGAATAGGGGGTTGGGCCCTGCTTTTTTTCAATTTGTGGGTTTTTGACCCTATAATAAATATTTTATGCTAATTAAGCCTGTTTTTAATGGATTTAGCCAATATTGGAGGATTTGGAGCCCGATTTGATGCCAGATCTTGGGAGGAAGTTGGGATATTGATGCCAAATCCAAATCTATATAAACTAGGGGTTCTTAGCAACATTAAGGAGGTTCAAAACAGGAGAAATGTTGAGGAATTTGAAAGCCAAAGCCATTTTTATGTAGGGAAGCCATTGAGGAGGGGAACTTTGCGGGCCAATTCTGGGAGCTACGCTCAACCTTTTTCAGTGTCATCAGTTGTGTTGGATTCTTGAGGTCGAGAAAAACACAACCAGACCAGTGTGTAATCCATTTGACACTTTTCTACTATACTTTTGAAGCATTGAAGAGAAATAATAAAGCCTCACCCACTGAGACAAAGGCCCGGAGACATAGGCAACCTTGTCGAACTCCATTATCAAGCTTGGTGTTGTTTGTGCTTACATCCTAATCTGCATTTCTTATTATGGCTGCTATGATATCTCATTAATTTCTTCTTCTTTCATCAAATCTTAATTGGTAAATGAACTCATGCTTAAAACTTAACCAAGTCTTTAAAAGATCATTATGGATCATTAGTGCCAGAGGAATGGCCCAATTAGGTGAATGGTCTTGACTAAGAAATTAGGGACAATTGTTCCTCTATGCTTGGGAAGAATAGTCCAGATAGCCCATGGCTAATGTTTTACTTTATGAGGGCATATGCTCTTCCAGATCTCATAAATGTGAGTGGAAGAATGACCAAGATGACTCAGTTTATATCATGATATTGTTATGCAGGTTGATATCAGATTATATGATTGTTGTGGAAACTGTATGTCTCTGGACAGTAGTTGTATGCCATTGTGGTGGATGTGTTCCACTGGTTGTGACTATGTGTCACTGGTTAGTAGTTGTGTGCTATTAGGTGTGGTTGTGTACCACTAGATAGTAGTTGTGTACTACTATGGATAGACACAATTGTGTTCTATTGAATGGCATTGTTTTGATTGCCATGGAGACTATCACTAGTATTGGACATGATTACCAACTAGATGAATAGTCGGTATACTGATGGACAGACATTCTCCTTGTGGAAAATGGTCCAAGACAGTGATTCTTCTGGGACGTATGTCTAGATTAGAAGAATAGTCCTTGTAGCCCATGGCGTGGCTTCCAGCATCTGTTGGAACAATTATTCTTCTAGTACATATGTTTGGATTAGAAGAATGGTTCTTGTATCACTCTGTGTAGTGAGTGACTTATTCAACATCATGCTTGATTACCCAGATGGAGTATAGCTTCAAGAGATGATGCAGTCGATGCTATCAAATGATATTGATAGTGATGATGGTGCTTATGATTTGATCATGAGATATCATGTGTGGCTATGATGATGCTACTAGTTGAATGGTGTGTTTTTGCTCAAGACCATTGCCTTTAATACCTAGCTAGCTAGGAGGGAATGTTGATATTATGGTAGTTGTGGGATGTATTAACCTCCATGAGTAACCTTTGACAAGACTAAAATATTTCGGGAAGCATCAGAAATCCTAAAACGTTGGATAATAGCCCTAGAAGACAAGTCAACTCAAGAGAATAATTAATATTGTGTTATTAGTCTTCAGGAAGAGAAATCAACCCAGTTAGGTCACTTGGAGGACAATAAATAAGAGGGATTTAGAGATCATTTGTCACTCACACTCTCACAATTGCATAAGACCAGTGGTGTGCAAGTTTGGAGAGGAACTGCAGCTACAATTGCAGCTGCTGCAACTAGCATTTCGATTTGGCTTGGACTTTCGTTTGGTTATGGTTTGGACTTTCTGCTT
Source organism: Picea engelmannii (assembly GCA_009831015.1). NCBI lineage: Eukaryota > Viridiplantae > Streptophyta > Pinopsida > Pinales > Pinaceae > Picea > Picea engelmannii. Next base: position 1,226,734 of record ML782173.1, read on the forward strand.
GGTATTTGGTTATCCTTGGTTGGTGCGCTAGCCTTGGAGAAATGTGTGCTACCTTGGTTGGCTATTGGATTGCTTCCAAAATTATTTTGACTATCAAGGTTAAGGTGCTCGGGGGTGGCCTTTGTGCCTATGGTTGGGTGACAATATTGTTATATTGTGTACGGTGAAATGAGCACACCTATTTTTCTAGCATGCTATAGATCAGGAGCCTCTCCACCACATTGATCTTGATCCACTGGGAGTCTAATCTATGATATTCCTTTGGGAATTGTGAATTACTTTCAAAGAGTTTATATTTTCCTTGAACTTCCTCACTTTTTTAAGCTTAATCCATGCTCGATGGAAATCACCTATGAAGGTAGTTGAATTGGTTGGGTGGAAAATCGACCCTTGTGTGTGATTTCCCATTGTTGATTAAAGATTCGATTGTGGGACTCTAGAATAGGGTTGGATCAACACTTAAATTTCAGAGAGCTAAGGGTTACAAGTACTTGTTATCCTGTTTTAATTGTGTTGTTGGTTATTTGGAGTAGATTGCACAATTGTTTTATGATTTATGGGCATGCCTCCATATCTTGTGTACTTTCTAGAGTTTATATATGTGTTTGGATGGTTTATATATGTAAGTAAGGTAACATCCAAATAGGCTATTACAAAGTGGTATCAAAGCCCTAGAATTTTCACAACTAGAATCCTTTAGGGAGATTGAAAGATTGATGAAACAACTGCTTGTAGTGATTTCACCTAAGAACTTGAGATATTGAGGTACTCATGAATGGATATTGAAAAATGAAAATGATATTTTACTAACTGAATAGATAGCATCAACTAACTAAGTATTGCATGCTAACAATGTTTGGTTATTTCTTAGTTGTCTTTGATTTCTAGTTATTAGTATTGTTGTTATGAGTCGGCTAGCTTAGGAGTAGGGCTAGCAATTACATGTATTTATTTTTTTCCCTTGAATTACTTTAGTATAGAGTTAGTAATTGACTATTAAATGCTTTGATTAGGACTATTCATAGCACTTGCATTGGTTTGAATTATAACCTAATACACAATCAATTATTAATGCATTGGTTAAACTCATTTTAATTTTGCATAGAAATAAAGCAAATGAGACAAATCCCAATAAAAGTTAAAATCGTTGTCTTATGATGTAGTCAAAAACCCTAGCCTTCCAAAGAAAAGGAATAATTCCATTATCTAGTACCATAACTCGTCACTAAGAAAGGATATTTTAAAGCAATTATTTTAAGTATGAACATCATCACAAAAAATAACCTATAGACAATGCATGCATTAAGACCATCAACTGAATTGAAACCCTAATTCTTTATCAAAATGAGAGAATGCATTTTTCCCTTTGCTATGTAACTAGCATTGTTCCTCTCTAGAAATACATAATTTCCACTATTTGAATAGTAGGTAGACATTGCATCAATATATATATATATATATATATATATATATATATATATATATGGGTTGCAGAGTTTACGTTGTTTTGAAAAAAAAAAAGGCTTGTGACCTTGTTACCATGAAAACCAAAGCCATAACCTTCAACTTGTATTCAAAACAAAATCGTAGCTAAACCTAAAATCCCTAAAACCCTCATCTCCTCTTAGACCATTGTGAGCCAAGCCATATTTCCCAAGGAGAAACTAGGAAAAGCCAACCCCTATAAGAAATAGTAACCTATAGAATAGCAAAAGAAACTTTAGACTATGCATTGAGAAAGACCCAACTATGAATAAAGAAAGGGAAAACTATTATCTTGCATCGATCAAGAGCTTCAACCCTCGTGACTTTATAACCTCCTCTAGAGCAATTTTGAATGCCATCCCTGAGCCCTATTTTATACATGTATGGACTTGAAAAAGCCTCAAACTTCGGTCTTGACCCATGGAATCTTCCCTAGGAACACCTATCAAGAAGCCCCAAGCATGTCGGTTTCTCCTATAACCTTCACAACAATTGAAAAAATTATGAAAACCCTGAAACCAATTCCTATGTCATGGAAAGAAATCGTGGATTCACAACCATTGAACAAACCATGAAAACCCTCAAACATATTACTATGTCATGGCAAGAAATCGTGTCTTCACAACCATTGAACAAACCATGAAAACCCTCTAACCTATTCCTATGTCATGGCAATAAATTGTGGTGAATGGAAAGTGTTATGTGGTGAAAATATTTGCATTACTTTTTGTGATTTTTTTGCTACACACACACAACCCCCCTAACCTTAGGTAAGTGGGCATATATCTATGGGTCCAAGTGTGAATCCATACCTATAACTAACCCATAGATTAAGGGGGGAGGCATACACACACAAAATGTTAGACATATATAACATCATATGCATGCATATGGAATATATATGTATGACACCATATATAACTGAAGGTAAAATGTGTGTACACTTTGGTTGAATGCAGGTTTGTGCGTGTTTACCTAGAAACGTCCCATTGTATGTGTGTCTATGTAATGCTAACTATACATGGAAATTGTAATGTTAACTATATATATATATATTCAATTAACACCATATGCAATATGTGTGTGCATGTGTATCACAATAATAACATCCATTGCATTCTTAGGTTCAAATAAATGCATACATCAATTAATTAAATTAGAATTGCATTATGGTAACCAGGGCCTTCAACTCATCATATCAATTAATGGTGATTTCCCTAATTTAGAATAATGTTCCTTGCATAAATTTTAATTGTTTGAAATCTTTATAAATTTTGATTTCATTTCACTATGGAAATTACATCTAGCCAAGATCAATTTTCTTCTTACTACTATAGAGTTGATTGTGGTCGATTGCAAAAAACAAGAATGTTCAAACTCCATTTGTAGAACTTATCCTTTATTTAATTTCATTTAATTTTTGTTATAGATTAATTATCAAGTTGTTGAAATATTGTAACTACGAAGAATATTCTATTTATTATTGACTCATTTGCTTAGAGATCAATCCCCTTTTGTGGATTTATCATGTCGGGACTTATGTACGACCAAATCCCCTTTTTTGGATTGGTTAAACCCTAATTATATCATGCTAATTGAGAAGTCGGCCCACAGGGCTAATTAAAGTGGTTTTAGCCACTAAGTGAAGAAGTCGGCCCAGCATGGTGAAGAGACACATCCCTAGCGCCTGGCAGCTAGTATAAATAAGAGAGGGAATCACCTCATTCATTCACTCACTCAATTCACTCATCTAATGCACAAGTTTGAATGAAGCTGCAGTTGTCAGAAGGAGAAGAGAGAGACACATTGCTCAGTGTTGGATATTCTCTTGTGTTTGTTCTTTTATATTGGCATTGTATTGGCAATCTATATTAAGGAAGTTTTTGTTGGGTTTTGTCCCCCATGAGGTTTTCCCAGGATAAAATGATGCGTACCTTGTGATTGTGTTTCTCTCAGTGATCTTGCTTATGCTATTATTGTCTAGTAAATTGAAAAGAACATAATAGCAGCTCTAAATTTAACACAAGTTTTATTTCCATATTCAAGATGGTTGTCAAATTTGATTTTTAGTTTAGTTTAACTTCATGTTATCATATGATTTTAGTTGTCACGATAGATAAATTGTTGGCACACTTACTTATACTGAGAGGGGGGGGTGAATTAGAATAGGACTATTTTTCCTTTTCTTACAATCTTTATCAATTTATCAGTCATAAACAGTTAATAAGAAATGCACATACAAACATATAATCCACAGTACATGGAGATTTAAAGTGGAAACCCAAATGGGAGAAAACCAAAAAAAAATTCTTAATAAAATCTTGTAGGCACCAATCTCCTTGACTTAGCACCAACTCAATAATGTTTGTAGGTGCCAACCTGTAGGAGACACCAGTCTCCTTGACTGAGCACCAACTCAGCAATAATGTTTGCAGGAACCCACCTGCAAAAGACACCAATCCCCTTAGCTGAGCACCAACTTATCACTGCCTATAGATACCAATTTTATTGGAAACATCAATCTCTTCAAGCTATCGATAATACCATATTATCTCTTCCATTCAATCCTTCATCTACACCAGTATGATGTTTTGTCTCTGTTGTCACGGTTCACAATATTGCATAGTTTTAGAAGCTCCTTTGTCCTTGCACTTCCTAGCCTCCCTTAAATTACCTTCCTTTAGTTCTCTAGCATCCACAGACCTCAGAGCCTTAGAGCTTCTCTTCACATGATCCACACGTAATCACACTTCTCACTCTTCCAACATTTCTCTTCTTTACACTTGAATTGGATTTGAGCACTGTTATTTATACAAAACATATATCTAAAGGTTTGTCCACATATCCAAATAATGTTTCCATGGGGTCTACTCCAGATCCCTTTGAATCTGAAAAAAGATCCTTCGAACCCGGTCTTCAATTACTTTTCATCGTACACCATCTTCTTCTCTAGACAGAGTATGAACCATGACACTCAGCAGTCGTTGGATCATATTAAGGTTCAATCTCAACCGTTGATCTATTTCATTGTCCACCAATACACCCTTAGCACTTAGCAGTTGTCGAATCATCTTCTCAATTGAATCTCACTCGTTGATCTCCTTCCTCAGAGCATAGCTTCAATGTTCATCAATTGTTTGATCATCCATAATTAGATCACAACCGTCAATCTGATTCCTTGTCCATCTCAACACATAACACATCATGGACGCATGGTTGTCGTCTGATCTGGACCTCAGATTAATCTCAACCATTGATCCAGTTCTCACATAGGTCACTCCTTTAGCTCACAACCACTGTCTGATCAAATCTCTAATTAGCCTCAGTCGTTGATCTATTATCTTGATGGTTTTACCGCGGATCTAAGGCATATCTTTTCATACCTTTGCGGCCTCCATAATGCACCTTATCATTCTTTCGCACTCATTTTTCACCTACACTTAGACACATTTCCAATCATTTATTTGCGAGTCTAAGGCATATCTTTTCATACTTATGTGGCCTCCAAATTACACCCTCAAGTTCTGTCGCACTCATTTCGCACCCATACTTAGAAAATTTTCTAAGTGTTTCAATGTGGGTCTAGGAGGCATCATGATCCATTGGATATCTCACCCTCTAGGTCATTCGATCAATGACAAGTGGCGACCTCCTAGGCCATCAGATCTCTCTCACCCTATGGGCCATCCGATCACCCTCTAGGTATCCTGATCACCCTCTAGGTACTAGGTCATTTATTCGAAATCTCTTGGTACTTGTCATTATTGATACTTAGCCAATTATTGAGATTTCACCATAGGCCGCGGGTCTACAAAATTTCCCCAACTCTATGTTTGTGACCTCGTCCATCTAACTGATTCTTGACACTTATTCGATTTTCAGACTCTCTTTGTGGAACATCTTCATTCGACAGATTTCTTCTTGATACTTAGTAATTTCTCAAGACATCTTTGTCCACTCGATTCTTGGTACTTAGACATTTTTCAGGATCTCATTGTGGGCCACGAGTCTACGACATTTTCCTGATTCTTCTAACCTCATCCATCCGATCAATTTTATGATACTTAGCCATTTCTTCAAAATCTTACCATGGGTCCCTTACACTTAGTCGATTTTTGAGATCTCACCATAGGTTCGCGCTCATTTCTTCACATACTCTCGATTCTCTATCGTGCTCACTATCTGCACGATGTCTTGGTACTTAGTCATTTTTCGAGATCTCTTGCGCTTATGTTGCAGATGAGGTAGCCTCCATGTGGATATCTTCTTCATGTACACTAGATGACGTGGCATCGATATGTGTCCTGACATGTGGCATCACTGATGTGGACTTCCTTTGATGTGGCATTCATCTGAGTGGACACGTGGTGTTGATGAGATTGCTATCATGGATTTGACATGGTTGAGATGGACTACTAAGTATTGGACCCCAATCTTTGATCTTAAAGTTTGATCTCATGAGATGAATGGTCAAGATTTATCTTATTCGCGGTCCACAATTCTCTACGCCAAAAGTTAACACATTTCACATGGTTCCATGCTCTTCCACTCACATTCAAATTACATAAAAGTGATTTTGCAATATAAACCTTTTGAAATTATGTTGCCTTGTGAATGTGGGATATATCTTTATTTCCATTTCTCTGGTCTGGTTAACCTGGGCCTTTCTTACCAGGTTTGTTGCTACTCAGCCCTTCCATGGGGTTGTTTTTCCCACCCTAGTCCTCTTTTTCAGCCTTCTCGCCATGAGGTTGTCTTCGTTCAACTTACAATTTCACCATACTTGCGCAGTCTGAATTCTCTGGGGTTGATTTTTCATAATCGTTCTATCTTCATACAAACCTCATTACTGTACAGAACGTTCTCTTATTCTTATTCTCTAGGGTTGATTGTTCGTAATCATTCGGTCTTCATACAGAACCTCATTACCACATACAACATTCTCTTCTTCTTCTCCCCTTGTCTTTGGTATAAATGAAATCCATGTCTGTTACAGTCCTTCTACCTTTGACATCAATGACAACACAATTTCTAACATAAATGGTAGCCTTAGAAAAATTTAGAATTTTCTTTTTTTATTGTTAAATCCTCTACATCAACATACACACATTATCCATGTTAGGTAACACAACATTCTCGAGGATATCCTTTTGTATCGGTCTAAGTGTAAGGTTCATGCACCCCTAGTAGCATCCCAGGGAATCAATGTATTTAACTATCGGATAGTCACTAAGTGATAAGGATATTATGCCCTAGTGGATAAGTCAGTTTTGAGATATAAAGTTCTAAGCGAAGCTTTTTTATACTCAAATCCTCTACAGTTTGGTCATAATCCAATGAGCTATCAGAGGAACTGAGGTTTATCCCATTCATCTCTAGATGCAATACAAGTGAGCTAGTACAAATATTGAATCAACATCACTATGAAGTACAAAAAACCCTAGGTGTAGTGCATTTAGATGCGATATATATAGAATGGTCCTACATTTGCACCCAAAGCATAGAACACTTGTTGATGACTTATGATCCCTCCTATATTACACGTAGAAGTGGGTATAGCCACTTCTAGTTTGTGAACCTACAGTTTGAGTAGGAGAACAAGTTGAGGTCATGCTCCCCTTAATGACCATCAAAGCGATGAGGATTTGGTCCATGAAGTGTAGAATTTAAAGAGTCGAGTTATTGAGAAGTCCTCCTAGATTTGAGAAATCAAGGGTATGTTAAATTCCTTAGGATCCAAGATAGAGAATTAGGGTAAGAGACCATCAAAGGAAGGAAAACCAAATCAAAAGGATTCCTTTAAGTATCGCAAATTGGGTTGTGAATTGACGAAGTAGAAGGGTCCTAATTTAAATGGGCCATTAGAAGAGATAATGAGATTGAATTATGGTTGGTGAACATTGAAAGGCACATAATATTGTATGATTTCAACCCTTTAGAAAATACCAAGTTTGACAATTACCAATTGACTAATAATGCAAACCTATGATGGGGCCATCTCAAGAAGAAGGAAAAAGTGGATGAAGAGAACCTAAGTTGGAATTGATTAGGACTCGCTTTGAAGAAAAGTGCCTTGAATATTGTATTATTAAAAGAAGGAAGATGAATATTACTCACTCAAGCATGGAAATATGATAATATAATAATATGAACACAAGATTGTAGAGTTGAACAAGTATACCTTGGACTTAGTGAAAAGTCCCATGTTGGGAGATTTATAAGAGGAATCATGAACCATGTCAAAGATAAAGTCAGAACATTCATGCCAAAGACCTCGTCAAAGGTAATGCAGAGGACTAGAGTATGTGGAGTTGAGGCACAATAGAAGAAGGAATTGAGTGGCAAGTTGAATAAAAGGATCAACAACCAAAAGACTTGGAGAAGAAAGTATGATTAGTGGAGTTTCAATCCAACCCCACCACCTGAGTCTAGGAAAGAGGACAAAGCTCATCAAAATGCAAGACTAGTGCACCCATGAGTAAAAAATTTTCAATGTGGAGAATATGGGAACAAATCCTACAAATGCTTGAAAAAGAAAAGCACCAAAAGGATACGATCAGGGAAAAAAGAATCATTGTAGATTCAATCAAGGATCACCTGATTCCTTATGTGTCATCAAAGAAGACTCTGAAAGAAATGTTTGATGCCCTAAATAGACTATATGAAGGAAAGAACATAAACCGGAAGATGAATCTAAGAACTCAGCTCAAGAATACAACGATGCAGAGAGGAGAATCAATTCAAGAATATTTCTCCAAAATATCCCAATTCAAAGACAACTAGAAGCGATTAGAGATACTATAGACGAAGACGAACTTATAATGATGGCCCTTAATGGTCTCTCAATACCTTAAGATGCATTCATCCAAACCATTTGTGCAAGAAAGGAGAAACTAAAATTTGACAGTCTTTGGGAAGAATGCATTCAAGAAGAATCAAGAGTAGCTAACCCAGAGGCTTTACTATCAAGAGATGAAGATCAAGCCCTAGCCACTCACACTAAAGGAGGAATAAAGAAGTCTTACTTCTAGAAAGAAACTCATAAAGAGTCTCACCCCCAAAACAAATTAAGTCATAAAGAATCTCAACCAAAGAGATTCTAGAAGAAAGGACAAAGAAAGGAAAGAGATTACTCATATGTCCAATGCTACCATTGTGACAAGATGGGACATATTGCGAGACATTGTCCAGCTAGACGAGAAGAATACAAGAGGAAAAATAAGAGGCACCATGCCCATGAAGTTGAAGATAAAGAGCCACCCACAAAGATGTTAAGAGAACAAATTAAATACTATGTCGACCTTCTCAGGACCTGGAGAGGACACTTGGCTCATTGATAGTGGTTCTTCCAAGCACATGACAGTTCAAAGATATATTCTCTCTTTCATTTCAGAAAATAAGTTTTCTCAAAAATTTACACTTGGAGATGATTATCAATACCCTATCAAGGGAGTGGGAGAATCAAACTACAAGCTTAACTTAGGGAATTCAATGAAGATGAAGGACGTACTCTATGTACCAGGCTTGAAAAAGAACCTACTCTCCATATCAGCGTTAGAAAAGAAAGGCTTTAGAGTTGCCTTTATAGATGGATAATTTCTTATGTGGGCTAAAGGAGTAACCATGAAAGAAGCAATCGTCATTGGAAAAGAAGAAGGTGGCTTGTATAAGATAAAGGGTCACTCAAAAGTAGCCATGACCCACACCATTTAGAATTCATGTGAGCTATGGCATAGAATATTATCCCACATCAACTACAAGGCGTTACCGTACGTATGTGAGGCAGTCACAGGTCTACTAGAACTCAAGGTTGACCATGAAGGCATGTGCAATGGATGTGCACAAGGCAAAAACATCAAGAACCCTTTTCCGAAGAGAGACAACAAAGAAAAAGGAGTCTTAGAACTCATTCATTCAGATGTATGTGGCCCGATGCCATCATACTCCATCAGTGGGTATGCATAATATGTATCTTTTATTGATGATTATTCTCGTAAGACCTGGGTTTACTTTTTGAAATCAAAATATGAAGTGTTTAGAAAATTCAAGGAATTCAAAGCCTTGATAGAGAATCTTTCTGAAAGAAAGATCAAGATACTCAAGTCAGATAATGGAGGAGAATACACCTCAAAAGAGTTTGTGAACTTCTGCAAAGATGTCGGGATAAAGAGGGAGCTCACCACTCCCTACAATACTCAACAAAATGATGTAGCAGAAAGAAAGAACCGAACTATAATGGAAGCAGTGAAGACCATGATCCATGATCAAGCTCTTCCAATGTGCTTATGGGCAGAAGAAGCAAAAATAACAGTTTATGTGCAAAACCGATTGTCCCATAGTGCACTTGGGTTCAAGATCCCAGAAGAGATGTTCTCCAGAAATAAGCCAGAGGTAATCCATCTCAAAATATTTGGCTGCCCAGTATTCATACATATTCTAAAAGAGAAGAGAAACAAGTTGGACCCCTCAGGAAAGAAAGGAATATTTGTGGGATACTGTGAGGCCTCCAAGGCCTTCAGGATTTATATACCAGGTCACCATCACATTGAGATCAGCAGGGATGTGACCTTTGATGAAGATGTAGTGCTCAAGAAATCAAGAAGATGCCAACTTGAAAAAGTATATGAAGAGGAACATGTAGCTCCCAGAGTTGTAGAATCAGTGAGGGAGGTTCTGAGAGTTGCAACTAGTGACGGAAGTCATAGCTTCCCCTGATGAGGAAATTCTATAAGATAATGACATAGTAGAATTTCAATAACCTCCTCAGGTGACGATCTACCATAAGAGAAAGTTTGCTTGGGCTAGGGAGCTTATTCAAGATGGAGAGAAGTATGGTGTTCCCGAAGGAACCATGAGACAGGTGAAGAGACCTAAGCCATTCTCCAGTTATATGACTTTGATGTGTGATATACTAGAGAGAACCTACCTTCTTTGAAAAATCCATTCAGAAGAAAGAATGGGCAGATGACATGATAGAAGAATACCAATCCATAATAAAGAATGGTGTATGGGAAATAGTTCAAAAACCGAAGAGCATGGATGTGGTATATTCCAAATTGATCTTCAAAATAAAACATGTTGTTGATGGAAGTATTGAGAAGTATAAAGCAAGGTTTGTTGCTCATGGTTTTTCTCAAAAGGAAGGAATTGACTATGAAGAGACATTCTCTCATGTAGCCAGATACACTTCAATCATAACCATTATAGCCCTTGCAGCTAAGATGAAGTGGAAGTTACACCAGATGGACGTAAAGACAACTTTCCTAAATGGTGTCATCAAAGAAGAAATGTATATAGAACAACCTCAAGGATTTGAAGTTGAAGACATGAAGACTCGTGTTTGCAAGTTGAAGAAGGCTCTGTATGGGTTGAAGCAAGCTCCTAGAGCTTGGTATGGTAGGATCGACAGTTTTCTGACGAGCTTGGGCTTTACCAAGAGTAAAGAAAATTATAACCTCTACTTCAAGGTTATGAATGATGAGTCGGTGATATTGTTCTTGTATGTGGATGACTTATTCTTAACTAGAGAAGAAAATCTCATCACCGAATGTAAGAAGAAGCTCGCTTCAGAATTTTAGATGAAATACCTTGGCCTAATGCATTATTTCTTAGGTCTTGAGGTATGGCAGAGCCTAGAGAGAATCTTCCTTAACCAAGGGAAGTATGCAGTCGAAATCCTAAAGAGATTTGACATGTTAGAGTGAAATTCCATGAATACACCCATGGAAGCGAAATTAAAGCTATTGGTCGACACTTTGTCAGAATTGATTGATGCCACACTGTATAGACAGATCATTGGATCGCTAATGTACCTGATGAACACCAGACCAGATATATGTTTTGTCGTGAACAATTTGAGTTAGTTTCTGTTAGAACCTAGACATGTTCACCTAGTTGTTGCAAAACATGTGATGAGGTACCTTAAGGGTACATTATATTGTGGTCTCAGCTATGATGGAGATCATGATTTTAAACTGAATGGGTACACTGATTCAGATTGGGATGGAAGTGTCTCTGACAGGAAGAGCACTTCAGGATGTTGTTTCAGTTTGGGATTAGCCATGATCTCATGGCAGAGTAGGAATCAATCAAGTATTTCTCTCACTACAATAGAAGCAGAGTACATTGTTGCATGTTTTTCTAGTTGTGAAGTTATATGGCTTTGAAAGTTGTTGACAGGTCTATTCAACCTAGAGATGGAAGCAACCACGATTCTATGTGATAACCATAGCTGCATAAAGATGACAGAGAATCATGTATTTCATGATAAGTCGAAACACATAGAGATCTGATACCATTACATCTGTGACATGGTGCAGAGAGGAGCCATAAAGCTCCAATACGTTAGCACAGATGAACAGGTTGTTGATTTGTTGACCAAGCCTCTATCTCATGTAAAGTTTGAGCACTTTTGAGATAATCTCGGTATATTCTTAAAGGACCTCCCTTGATAGGGGGAGTAGTGTTGTGATATGCCAACCTAGTGTTGTACCTCCAGCTTAATTGTTATGTCAAGATGTCAGTCGAGTGTTGTGCTTCCAGCTTAATTGCTTTGTCGAGATGTCAACCATGTGTTGTGCTTCTAGCTTAATTGTTGTGTCGAGATGCCAGCCTAGTGCTGTGCTTCCAACTTAATTGTTGTGTCAAGATGCCATCCTAGTGTTGTGCTTCCAGCTTAATTGTTGTGTTGAGATTCCAGCTTGATTGTTGTGTTGTGATTCTAACTTAATTGTTGTGTTGTGATTCCAGCTTAATTGTTGTGTCGTGATTCCAGCTTAATTGTTGTGTAGTGTGCCAGCCTCGTGTTGTGATGATGTACAAACCTCGTGTTGTGATGATGTGACCAACCTCGTGTTGTGGTGATGAGGATGTATTAGTTTTATACTAATCCATATTGATGCAGATGATGATTTCATTCCATTGTGAATGATGATGCTACTGATGAGAAAAAATTTCGATGATTTATAGATATGTCAGTCAATGTTCCAAGATTTTGTTGATAATGTTGTCCTCTCACTCACCTGATGTTGTTGATAATGTTGTCCTCTCACTAACCTGATGTTGTTGATGATGATGTCCTCTCTCTCGCCTGATGTCGTTGTAGAATATCCTTCTTATTAAGGGGGAGTGTTGAAATAATGTAACTGCAAAGAGTATTCTAATTATTATTGATGTATTATTCATGAGATCAATCCCCTTTTGTAGATTGATCATTTTGGCTATTGTAAATGACCAAATCTCATTTTGCGGATTGGTCAAAGAATAATTGTAATAGGAAGAATAAGAAGTCGGCCCCAGAATATATATTAAAGGTGGTTATAACCACCTAGAAGAAGAAGTCGGCCCTGCCAATGAAAAGACACCTCCACACATGCTAGAATTGTATAAATAAGGAGGCTAGCACCTCATTTGTACACACACTCACTTGTTCATCAAGAAGCAAGTTTGGAGATACAGTTGGAGAAGGAAGAAGAGAGAGAGAGGTGGATTCTTGGAAGAGGACTTTCTGTGTTTGTTTGAGTTATATCTTGGCATTGTTTTGGCTATCTATATTAAGGAAGTTTTGCTAGGTTTTCTCCCCCATGAGGGTTTCCCAGAATAAATGATGTGTCTCTTGTGATTGTGTATTTCTCAGTGATCCTATTTATGCTATTGTTATCTAGTGAAATGAAAAGAACTCTAATAATATCTTAAACCTTAACAATAATATTTTTCGTAAATGGACGTTGTATGCGAAAGATATCGCATTCTGACCGATTTCCCAAATAGGGAAAAAGTCAACCAGTCGTACTGCCAACATCAGCAGTACGATAGGTGACGTCATGATGATGCCATAATGCTAACGTTGTATCACCAGAAGGTGACATGTGTCACTCAAATTTGGTGTTTTCGGGTTGAGTTAGCACCAGTATGGATTTGACACGTGGCACTATACAGATGACACGTGGTAGTTCGTACATGATGTGGCCCAATGGCAGGTTGACACTTGGTAGTACAGACGAAAATTGGACTGTACGAAAGCTGGCATGGTAGGGTGATTGGGTTGTATGGAAGCTGACGTGGCAGGGTGACTGGGTTGTATGGATGTTGATGTGGGAGGGTGACTGGGTTGTACGGAGGTGACGTGGCATCTCACTGTGCATGTTTACTGTATAGTGACTATGTGGTACGGATGAATCACAAGGCGACACATGGCCCAATCAAAGGGCACCACGTGGCACCCCTGATTTTTCCAATATTGGCTAGTTCAAAAATTTGTTATAGCCTCTGGTAGTTTCGAAGCCCTGACCTTCGTGGGCGCCAATGAAATAACTCCCTGAGCTAACTGGTTGCGCTATAGGTGTGGCTTGTTAACTAAATGGAAATATATATATATATATATAAGTTTGTGTTGGCGCATGTTAGGGGATAAGCCTCGTTCGGCGGGGGCCAACCCCGACCGACTAGGGGCTACGAACCTGGGGATAAGCCAACACTTGAGGCGCGAGAGGTAAGGGAATGGCCACATGTCCATACCCAAAGGACCAGGGGCTAATCCGACAACACTTGGAGTGCATGGAGTTCAAGGCTGTGGACACATGGCCATGCATGCAACCAGGGGGCCAGGAATCAAGGGGCTCAACCAGAGCGCGCCCAGCCCGTGAGCATATGGAGTCTCCCATATGGCCAGGAGCCTTGGAATAGGGGGTTGTGCACTGTATTTTTTCAATTTGTGGGTTTTTGACCTTATAATAAAAAAATTATGCTGATTAAGCCTGTTTTTAATGGATTTTAGCCAATATTGGGGGATCTGGGGCTCGATTTGAGGCTAGATCTTGGGAGGAAGTTGGGAGATTGATTCCAACTCCAAATATATATAAACTAGGGGTTCTTAGCAACATTAAGGAGGTTCAAAATAGGAGAAATGTTGAGGAATTTGAAAGCCAAATCCATTTTTATGCAGGGAAGCCATTGAGGAGGGGAACTTTGCGAGCCAATTCCGGGAGCTAAGCTCAACCTTTTTCAGTGTCGTTAGTTGTGTTGGATTCTTGAGGTCGAGAAAAACACAGCCAAACCAATTTGTAATCCATTTGACACTTTTCTAGTGTACTTTTGAAGCATTGAAGAGAAATAAGAAAGCCTCACCCACTGAGACAAAGGCCCGGAGATGTAGGCAACCTTGTCGAAATTTGTTATCAAGCTTGTTGTTATGGTTTGTTGTTGTTTGTGCTTACATTCTGATCTACATTTCTTATTATGGTTGCTATGATATCTCATTAATTTCTTCTTCTTTCATCAATTCCTAATTGGTAAATGAACTCATGCTTAAAACTTAAGTAAGTCTTTAAAAGATCATTATAGATCATTAGTGCCAGAGGAATGGCCCAATTAGGTGAATGGTCTAGGCTAAGAAATTAAGGACAATTATTCGTCTTTGCTTGGGAAGAATAGTCCAGATAGCCCATGGCTGATGTTTTACTTTATGAGGGCAGATGCTCTTCCAGATCTCGCAGATGTGAGTGGAAGAATGACCCAGATGACTCGGTTTATATCATGATATTGTTATGCAAGTTGATATCAGATGCTATGATTGTTGTGGAGACTGTATGTCTCTGGATAGTAGTTGTATTCCATTGTGGTGTATGTGTTCCACTGGTTGTGACTATGTGTCACTGGTTAGTAGTTGTGTGCTATTAGGTGTGGTTGTGTACCACTAGATAGTAGTTGTGTACTACTATGGATAGACACAGTTGTGTTCTATTGAATGACATTGTTTTGATTTCCATGGAGACTATCACTAGTGTTGGAGATGATTATTAGCTAGATGAATAGTTGGTATACTGATGGACAGACATTCTCCCTGTGGAAAATGGTCCAAGGCAGTAATTCTTCTAGGACGTATGTCCAGATTAGAATAATAGTCCTTGTAGCCCATGGCATGGCTTCCAACATCTGTTGGAACAATTACTCTTCTAGTACATATGTTTGGATTAGAATAATGGTTCTTGTATCACTCTGTGGAGTGAGTGACTTATTCAGCATCATGCTTGATTACCCAGATGGAGTATAGATTCGAGAGATGATGTTGTTTATGCTATCAAATGATATTGATAGTGATGATGGTGCTTATGATTTGATCATGAGAAACCATGTGTGGCTATGATGATGCTACCGGTCGAATGGTTTTTTTGTGCTTGTTGAAACAAATTTTAAAATTTTTATCCCTAAGACCCAAACTTTCATTTTTTGGGTTTCGGCTTTTCATAAAGCATAAGCTTCGTTATCATTCCCAAGCGCTCGATACTGATTTACCGAAAAACTTTATTCTTTAAATAATAAAAGGTAAAAAACCTAAAATGTTATAAGAATCCCGACGCATTTTCTATAAAGTTATTTTAATCATGATAAGATTTAAACCTAATGGAGTTAAGATTAACTTTAAAAAAAAAATTCAGAATTTGGGGTTTGCTAAGATGTTTCAATACATATTGAATCACGAAATCTTGATCCCCAGTTTCTTGAAAGAATGAGAGTTAGTTCAAATCCTGATTAATTAATTCACTAACACAAAAAGTTAAGGCTTAAGATAATCATATCGCGATTTCGGAAATCAGGATTCATCGATGAAATACTTCCTGTCAACACGATCCCCAAAATCCCGAAACACGAAATTTCGACCCATAATTTGTGTTAAACTGAATTAATCATGTTTTGTCTTTAATCCTGATTAATTAAGTCCTAAGTTAATCATATCGCGATTTCATAAATCAGGATTCATCGATGACATACTTCCTATCAACACGATCCCCGAAATCCTGAAACGCTTAATACCGATCAATTATTTTTCTAAAATGAATTTAAGTCTTAATTAATCTTGTCGTGATTTTGCGATTTCGGAAATCGGGATGCAGCGATAACATACATCTCGTCAACTCGATCCTCGAAATCCCGAAATGCGAAATCTTGACTCTTAATCTGTGATTAGTCTAAATTAACTATGTTTTGAAAACATGATTAAGAATAATCAATCTTTTTAGGTTTTGTTCACGTTATTGGTTTCCGATTGAATGAAATGTTCCGATTTTTAAATTCAAAAGCACCAAAATGCGGCCACTTAAATAAAGAATAATTGGTGATATGTGACACTAATGTGTATCTCAGTAAATATATACTGCATTAAACGTCTTGAATTCTTGTCAGCTGCGTCAGTCCCTTCATCGTTAAATGAATTAAAAGAGAGTTTGAAGGTCTGTGTTTCGCAACATTTTTTGTTTCAAACTATCAAGTGCAAGATACATTCAACCGAGTTCATACACTCCTTTTTGTGACAGGTTTTCCATCTAACTTAAATTCATGGCACCAAAAAAGGCACCAAAGAAGAGTGAAGATACATAGGAAGGAGATGTCATATCTGACACTACGCCACACGCTATTGATTCCATTAAATCTTGTACACAAATCTCTGAACTCCTGGAATTCGAATTCAAGAATTCTCATACTGATTCTGATAATCACTTTCGGGATATAGCAGAATCAGAGCTTCATAAGATCGCGGCGCGCCCTCGGCTTTTGGCGTATAACGATATGATCAGTTGGGCACTGGAAAAGGTTGATATTCCAATGAGGAGCATCTTAAATAATCAAGGGGTCATTGTCGGCTTGTTTAGTCCATAACATATACAAGTAATGTATAAGCTCTCACCGAATCCTAATTACACTTTTAATGTTGAGTTTTTACCTAAATTTCAAAGGAAAGAGTGTACTGAGGCAGACCGAACTTATCCTGATTTAATTAGAGATTGGTCGAGATGTCCATCAAAGTTTAGGGCTGATACCCATGGGGTTTATGCCACGACATCTTTGAATGAATACATGGTCTATGTAGCTATTATGTTGTGTAGATTGTTCGGGAGAAAGGATCCCTGCCATTTTCATGCAAATTGGGTGCCCTTTTTAGAAGAATTTTCAGAAGGATTCACTTTCAACTGAAGTAAAATTATATCTGATAACCTAGCTCAATAAGTTTCAAAATACAGAGTTGGGAAATCTAAAGGTCAACCAGTGGCCTTTTATATGTCAGCATACATTATGGACGCAGTTTGCTTTATGACTCTTTTTCCCTTGATGAATTGGAGTTGGAACATAACTTGCCCCGAGCCCATTCATGAATATCAGTCTACACTTTGGGAAGAAAATGATAAGGATGCATTTTATGAAATTTTCCATTTCGTAATTATTCCAATGCATAAAATGTTTCATGGCTGTGAACCCCCTTGCATTTCTGAGTCAGTCTCAAGAAATCTCAAAGCAATAGTCGACTGGTTTGTTGATGAAAACTTCTCTTATATTAGGGTTTATGGATGCTCAATCCCCCCTCACGCACTTCTGAAATTCCTCCTGGACAGATTGGTATTGAGGGAGGTAGCACATCAAATAGTGAAAGGTGGTACTGGAATAGAGCTAAAAGTAGCTCAAAAGAAATACTAGCCAACCTTCCTTGTGTATGTCAGGAAATTTTCATTACTAAACCTCGACCATTCCAAAGTAGAGGCTGAAGCATTAGAAGAAATAAAATTGGTGAATATTGAACACAAAAAGCATGACCCTTATCAATTAGTAAGCAGACATTTGATGCACTGTAATTTGAAAACTTATGAGCACAAAACATTTGTTTATGATGATATTTTCAAGGAGGTCAAAACCTATGAAGAAGTATTGAACAGGGTACAGGCCATGTCACCTGACTCACAGGTTGGTTTCATGTCATTTCAGAGTCACAGACGAAGTTGATTACCAAAGAGTTTGCAGGGTGAATCTACAACCCATCCTCAAGAGTAGGAAGGGCCTTCCCCAGGCTTTGAAACAAATGTACAGGATAAAGTAAATACAAAAGGAAAAATGAAGGAGGGTGAAATGCCTTCACAGGAAACAGGAGTTTCTCAGACAGAAGAATCAGAGGCAGGGAAAGGAAAGGAGTTGGAAACACCTTCAGAAATCCCTGAGAGTTTTCCGAAAAAGTTAGGAGGAACAACATTGACAGAACTTGGAAGTCCCATTACTTCCTTGACTCCATTGCAATCTACTTATGGAAACCCCCATGAGGGAGCTCTGTATGTTAATGATCTTGAGCCTATTTCTAGGGATGAGATTCCTTCATCCGATTATTTCTTCAGTAAAAAGAGAAAGACAATCCTTAAATAGGAAATCCATCCAATAGGAGATATGATGGTTAAAAAACATAGGGTCATTATAGATGAACAAAAACTTAAAGAGGGAGAATTCACTACAGAGATAGCAGGCACGATGGGAGCTTTAGTGTCAGCGAACATATACTCTGTGGGCAATTTGACAACTATGTTGGAACAAAAAGACCAAATGATATCTCAGCTACAGGGTCAATTGAAAGAGACCGAAAGAAATATTAGTTGGGGAATAAAAAAGGGTTTAGAACAAGCTAGATTAAATGATATTCAAGAGATTCAGAAAATGAAAGAAAGATTAGAGGAAGCAAATCAAAAAATACAGGTCACTCAGGCACAGGTCCTAAAGCAAGAAGAAACAAATAAACAATTACAAGATAAGATTAGTTTCATTTCAAATCAATTGGTAGAGCTTGAAATTTTCCAGGCCCAGGTATTGGGAATACATTTGAAGATAGAAGAGGAACAACAAGGAGTGTTTTTAAATCTGGAAGTTGTCCAGAATTAATTTCAGGAAACAAATAAATCTTTGGAGAATATTCTCCAGAAAGAAAGAGAAGTAAAGGCAGCCAGAACGACTTTCCAGAAAGCAGTGGCCCTTTCAACAAAGGAGGAGGTCGAAAAGATTCAAAAACTATCTGTCTCGGAGTAGGTTAAAGGAGACGTAATACTCAAGGTATGGGAGGCAGACCTTGCATAAAATAAAAGAATAACCAGAGAGGTCAATGATGATTGTCAAGGAATTTTTTATCTTTTAGAAAAATATTCTTTGAACATTGGAAAAAACAACTGTTCGGGGATATTAGGAGAAATTAACATTATCAAGCACCAGCTAAGATTCAAGGAAGATCTAGAGGAAATGCAGGTGGAGATCCCAAAAATAAAGGTAATCAATGTCACCAAAATTGACAAATGGATAGTGATGTTGAACTTAAAGTTGCAAACTATTAAGTTCACAAGGAAGATAATTGAAGAGCGTCTGCCTGAACTACAAAAAAAGTTCTTCATATTCGAGGCAAAAGATATACCAGAAGCTCCTAGAGTTTTGGTGAAGTTTTTGGGAAAATGTATTCGCTATCTTGAAGCAGAAGGAGGAAGTTCATCAACGTAGACATGAGATACTCTTTTGAATATTTTCACCATTAGAATAATGAAGCAGTTTGAATAGAAATGTAAACGGTTTGACATTGTCCATTCATGTAACCGTAATCTTAGGAAATTGGTTAATCACCAACGGGAAAAATATTTAGTGATCATGTATAAATATATTTTCATGAGACTGAGAAAAGGTTTTTGGTTTTTTGGGAGAGCCGATTGTATTAAAAAAGTTTTCCATCCATTGTGATATAAATAATGCAAACGAGATTCTGAATTCTGTCAACTTGAAGATATGTGTTCTTTAACCCTGTTTACAATTTTTATGTTTCTCTTTTAATGTCCTTCTAATGAATGATCAACCATAAGTTTATTTCATATATCTTTTGTAGTTTGAATTGATTTGGTTATCAAATTATTTACAACTTTTCCTTTGAAATTGCTATCAGTAATTTTAAGATATGTAGATCATTTGAATGATTATATTTAACACTTCATTAGAAATCATGTTTTCCTCTTTACTTCCTGTTACAATATGAGATTCTTTCGTGATTAAAGCCTCATATTTTTTCAACAATATTTCTTTGTTATTTTAGTATTCTCAAAATTGTTTCAAGTCCAGGAAACGGCCTCAACTATTATTATATTATTATTTTGAATTCCAAAACTATTTTTCTTATTTTCATCCCTTAAAAACTAGAGCAACAATTTATCAAAAACTTTTAAAATTTAAATTAAAACTTCAGTTTCCATGACAGTCCCAAATAATAGACAGCCCAACGTAGAACCTGGCCTCCAAGATCAAACTAGCATTGCTTTAAACCTGTTTAATACTATTCTACAAACAACAACTAACCGGGTTGAATTAGAATGTTCATGGGTAGCTATTGAGAGAGATATCAGCATCCAAGAACAACGAGAAGCTAGATAGAGGCAGTTGAGAAACCAACTCTAATTTACCTTTCTTTTTTATTCTTACCCATTTTAAATACCTTTTCCTTGATGGATGCCTTGATGGTATACTTTAGAGCCTTAAAGTATAAACTCAAGAACAATATATTTTTGGTGTCGTTGTCGGGGAACGAAGAAACGAAACTTTTCCCTGGGAAGAATGACATTCACACTTTCTTTCTTTGATAGTGAACAAAGATAGAAAACCTTCTAAAGCTAACTTTATTTTTCACTTGGCGACTCCACGATAAGTAAACTGGGTATTAGCTGAAAGAACACCAGAAAGAACCTGGACGACAAGCAGACCTCGCCAGTCTCTGATCAGGAAAAGATTTTAAAATCACGAAGATCCCTTAGACAAATCCTTTTACCCATACATACTATTTGTCAGCCTGACTCTACGCAGTTGAATTTTTCAGAAACACTTGAGAGATCTGTCTCGCTTCCCCTCTCATACGATACGTTCTCTTTTCCTGAGGTATTTTCCCCAGATTTCCATGAACCTTCTCCTCACACATTCCGAGCTTCAGCCTCGAATCTACCAATGGCTGCACAAGGAGGTGCTGGAGATGGAGGTGGTGCCCCAGGAGGACTAGCAAGTGGCCAAGTACCGCTTCCTGGAATCTTTGCTAAAGTAGATGCTAGATATGCCCCCCTTGTCCTTCCAATTCCCCTACACGATCTTCCCGAAAATTATATGAAAATCCTTCTGAAATTTACAGGGGAAGGAGATTTGAACATATAAACTTCTTTGACCAATTTGCCTACATCCTCATAATAGAACACGAAGATGTCTATTCTAGACTCCTCGTTCAGACTTTCGAAGGACAGGTGAGGACCTGGTTCCGATCCTTAGCAGCCGGATCTCTAAGATCTTACGAAGAACTTGAAAGTGCTTTTATTAGACAATGGGGAGAGAAGAGGGACCACCTCTACTACCTAACTGAATTCAGATCCCTTAGAAAGAAAAACTCAGAATCCGTTCTTGAGTTCATGCAAAGGTTTAACAAGTTGTATTATAAAATCTTGGTTGAGGTCAAACCTTCACAACCCGCAACAAAGGTGACTTTTGCTGGCGCTTTTGATCCTAATTTCGCCTTATTATTGAGAAAAAGGAGATCAAAAGATCTCACAAAAATGCAAGATGATGCTCTCGAGATTGAATCGAACATGATGGCATCAGGGAAATTAAAATAAAAAATAGAAACAGGGAACAAAGAAAATAGGAAATTCAAAGAGCAAGGTGGACCCTCAAGATCGGGGAAATCCTCAAGAGATAAAATAGATGAGATGGCTAGGGTAATTAGAGAACTTTCAAATAAGATCTCAAAAATGGAACTAGAGAAATCAAAAAGGGATAATTTTCCCAGAAAGGATTTTAGAAGGAATCATGATCCACAGGCCCCACATAAAACAATTAAAAATGAAGATCAAAAGATCCCAACCCCCTTCAAAAGTGAAAACTTCATTGGAGAGGAAGATCTAGAAAATTTTGAAGAGTTCGATGAGGAAATTAATAATCTTGGCGATGATAATAAATCACCTTATTTATCAAGACAAGATTATGAAAGATCCCTAAATAAATAAATTAGATCGGAAGACGATGTTAGCAATGACACTTTTGAAGATCTGTCTTATCAGGGCATCGTTGATGATATTATAGCCGAACTACATGAGAAATATAATTTAATACCTAGGAACAAGAATCTTCCAATTGCTCCAACAAAAAATATCTTGCCTAGAGGCGAAACTCATGAAGCAGCTCCAAAGGTTGCTGAGAAAAAACTGCAAAAACCCAAACCGCTGACACACAGCCTGTCAAGTCAAAGTCAGTAGGAACACCTGCTGAGAAAAAAAAGGATCCTATGACTGAAACCAAGTCTGCACCACAAAGAAAAGCTGAAAAGAAAGGAATGGAGGCCCCAAACATAGAAAGCGACAAGGCCCTGGGAAATTTTAATCTATAAAACGAAATAAATAAAATCAAAATCCCTATCCCACTTGTTGAACTGGCTAAAAATCCCATATACAGAAAACAAATTTCCAAAATGATTAGCTTTTCAGAAGACGAAATCCAGACCGATGTCATCAACTTAGAAGATGACAATCCGACCATAGTTTTTGGTCCGCATTTCAAAGGTGCAAGAGACACTGTATCCCCCTTTTATATCACGTTGACCTTGTTCGACCACCTACTTCATAACTCCATGCTAAATTCTAGAGCATCTCACAATGTGATGCCAAAAGACATTATGGAGAAACTAGGTCTTGAAATCACCAGGCCATATGGAGACTTATATTCATTTGATTCAAGAAAGGTCAAATGCATAGGCATGATTAAATACCTAGTGGTAGGTTTGGCACAAATACCCGCAAAAAGCATTCTTATGGATGTTGTGGTCGCTGATATCCCTCCTAAATATGGTATGTTGTTATCTAGGTCATGGGGTGCCAAGCTTGGAGGATCTCTCCAACTTGACATGACATATGCTACGATTCCAGTTTTTGGAGGACAATACACATGGTTATACAGAGAAACTAGGCTGGCATTCACGATAGGTGATCCACATAACCCAAATAACCATCCTATATATATTTCCAACCAAGATTTAGGAAATTGTATATTATCTATTGATGATGATTTTGAAGTAGATATAGATGAAAGTTGTACAGAAGAAAAAACTGAAAAAGAAAAAATTTAAAAAAATGTATATAGCACTAGTGTATGGAAGATGTATTTTGACGGTGCTTCATCTTTCCTTGGAGTTGGAGCTGGGGCACTCCTTGTGGATCCTGATGATGAATTTGTAATCCCCTTTTCATATAGGCTTCAATGGAATGTGGACTGCACAAATAATGTATGCGATTATGAAGCCTTAGTGTTAGGGCTAGAAGCTGTCAGGAGAATGAAAATAAAAAACCTCAAAGTCTTTGGTGACTTTGAGCTAATCATTAAACAAGTAAATCGACAGTACTAGGAAAAACATCCTAGGTTGAGGTCCTATAGGAATTGTGTCTGGGATTTGATCGAGAATTTCTTCTCCTCTGTCAAAGTTCATTTCATTCCTTGAAATGAAAACCAACATGTTGATGCGTTAGCCAAGGCAGCCTTTACTTTCACACCTCCTACCGCGTTTAAACTAAAATACCACAGGAGACACCGACTTTCTATACTGAATAACATACAACATTGGAAAGTCTTTGAGGACGATGAACAGCTTCGCAAATTTATGGAATCTATAGACAAGTTTGTCGAAACACACACTGACCAGGAAAACCAAAATGACCCCATTTGGATCATGCAGGAAGGAGAGGATTCTCAAGAGTTTCACGATAAAATCACGAATCATCGAATGCTTGTTCTCAAAAATAACCAGATCCCCAAGGGTCTGATTCCCTTGGAAAGATTATTCAATCAAGATGATATCCCTTCAAAATCCACTCTACAGCCTCAGCCTGAAGAGGTTGAAGACTGTGACATAGGTAATAAAGAAAATCCTCGGTTGGTTAAGCTATCCAAGTATCTATCCCCTGAAATAAAAAATAAATACGCAGATTTGCTTAGAAAGTACAAAGACGTTTTTGCTTGGTTATATGAAGAGCTGAGAACCTATGACACCTCTGTGATCGAACATAAGATACCCCTAAAGCCTGGTGTCAAACCCTTTAGACAAAAACTCAAACAAATTAATCCTATTTTATTGCCCATGATTGAAAAGGAAGTCAAAAAACTCCTGGATGCAAAAATAATTGTACCATTGAGATACTCTAACTGGGTAGCAAACCTAGTTCCGGTTAGAAAGAAAAACGAGGAAATTAGACTGTGTGTCGATTTCAGAAATCTTAATAAGTCATCCCTCAAAGATAATTACCCCCTACCCAAAATGGATCACATTTTAGAAAAAGTAGTTGGGGCAAATAGGATGTCGATGATATACAGGTTTTCAGGGTACAATCAAATTGTATGTTAAGATGTTAAGATGTTAGGGCAAATAGAAAAGACAGCCTTTACCACTCCTTGGGGTACATTTATGTATGTTAAGATGTTGTTTGGTTTGATGAATGCAGGTGCTACCTTCCAGCGGGCTATGGATATCGCCTTCATTGGTGAACATGATAAATTTGTGGTTATCTATCTTTATGATCTAACCATTTTTTCTAAATTTGATGAAGATCATCTGATTCATCTCAAGCAGACATTTGAGAAATGTTGCAAGTTCGGTTTGTCTTTAAATCCAAAAAAATCTCACTTTGCTATGCAAGAAGGTAAACTTTTGGGCCATATCGTGTCTCGAGATGGAATTAGAATTGACCCTAAAAGAGGTGAAGCTATAGATACAATAAGTATTCCTAGGAATGTAAAAGAGATTCAGTCATTCTTAGGAAAAATAATTTTTTTGAGAAGATTTATTCTAAATTTTGTTGAAATCATAAAATTGATCACAGTTATGCTGAAGAAAAACAATGAAGTGAAATGGACAGTGGAAGCTAAAGCATCGTTTGCACACATCAAGAAAGTTATAAGCGGGGCACCTGTACTAGCAAGCCCTGATTATCTCAAGGATTTTCTTATTTTCTCATTCGCCTCCGAACACACACTTGCCGCGGTACTCCTTCAAAAGAATGAAGAAATTTTCGAGCAACCGATAGTCTTTTTTAGCAAAAGTCTTTGAGATGTCGAACTCAGATATAATATAATGGAAAAACAAGCATATGCTATGGTGAAAGTGTTAAAGGCTTTTAGAACTTATGTGTTGCATTCTAAGGTGATTGTGTATGTACCTACTAGCTCCGTAAAAGATATTTTGGTTCA
Source organism: Picea engelmannii (assembly GCA_009831015.1). Taxonomy (NCBI): domain Eukaryota; kingdom Viridiplantae; phylum Streptophyta; class Pinopsida; order Pinales; family Pinaceae; genus Picea; species Picea engelmannii. The sequence goes on from ML782173.1 coordinate 1,252,258, forward strand.
ATCCAATAGTGATGGCAAAAGAGGATGGTGGCTTGCCAAAATCCAAGAATTCGACTTGGAGATAAAACCAACGAAATTAGTAAAAGGACAAGGTTTAGCTAAACTCTTAGCTGAATCAAATTTCAGAGCTCTCGGAATAAATGGCTTACAGGGAGGGAAGAGTGTGTGGACATGAATGAACTTGATGAACCAATAGCTAAAATCAGAATCGAAGAGAAATTTGTTTCATCAAATTGGTACAAAAACATAGTGTCCTACTTGTTGACCTTGAAGTGCCCAAATGACTTACCCCCATCTAAAGCCAGAATTCTAAAGCTGTATGCGGTCAAATACTGCATATCCGAAAGATGATTATATTGGAAGGACCCACTTGGATTCATGTTGGTTTGTTTGGTCGAATCAGAAATAGAAAAGGTCATAAGCCAATTTCACGAAGGAGTGTGTGGAGGACACCACACTTGGAGGGCAATGACCTATAAGATCCTGAGGGCAGGGTATTATTGGCCCAAACTTTTTTCAGACGTCAACGCCAAAGTCCGAGCTTGCAACCCTTGCCAATTGTTCTTAGGAAAACATAAACTCCCAGCAATGCCATTGGTTCCGGTCAAAACGGAAACTCCTTTCCAGCAATGGGGATTAGATTTCATAGGAAAAATTAATCCTCATTCCAGCGCTCAACACAGATGGATCCTGACCGCTACAGATTACTTCACCAAATGGGTGGAATCTATTCCAACTAGAAGGGCTACTAAATCAGTGGTAATTGATTTCTTAGAAAAAAATATTTTGTCTAGATTTGGCTGCCCCCGAAAGATAGTCACAGATAACACACAGGATTTTAAATCTATGGCTATGGTCAGTTTCTGCCAAAAATATAATATTGTGCTTGGTCATTCCACGGCATACTACCCCCAGGGAAATGGTTTGGTTGAGTCTTCAAACAAGAGCCTAATCAATATAATCAAGAAAGTGTTGAGAGAAAACAAGAAATCTTGGCATGTGCATTTGAAATACGCTATGTGGGCAAATCGGATAGGCACGAAAATGTCTATTGGTACTTCCCCCTTCCAAATGGTATACGGGACAGATGTAGTGTTGCCTATAAATCTAGCGCTTCCTGTAATGAAATTTTGGCAATATGAGAAGGAAGAACCAAATCCTGTCACAAGAAGGATAAATCAACTGATTGAAGTCCAACAGCACAGGGCCGAAGTGGACGAAAGGCTGCAGAAATACCAGGATGACATGAAAGTGCTATTGGATCGTAAGGCCAAAGACATAAATTTTATCCCCAGAGATTTGGTTTTGAAATGGGATGCTAGGAAGGAGGACTTGGGAAAACATGGTAAATTCGATCACATCTGGTACGGACCATTCAAGGTCGCATCTCCTGAAGGAAAAAATTTGTTTATGCTAGAAAATTTGGACGGTAAAATCATGAACGCCCCTGTCAACAGGCATTATTTAAAACATTATATGGAATAGTTGATTTCCAGAATTCCCACTGTATATACCGGTTTGTTTATTCTTTTTATTTCATAATTTTCTTTGGTAAGTCTACTTTCATTTTGGTTTAAAAAAATAAAAAATAAAAATAAAATAGGTTAATGTTTTTCTAGAAGTAAGGATACAAAATTCTCAATGTATTTAATTCTTTAAAATAAAAATAAAAAACCCTGATACTCTTCATATTTTTCTCTTACAGAATTTTGGCTGACAGCCCGAGAAGTGAAAGTAGCAAACAAACAGCCTTATAGCGAAAGATAAATTTGTCAAAAATAGGTGATAGATAAGATTTTATGTTATTTCAAAAGAAAACGAAAATGGTAAGGCAAAGGTGTGAGTTCCAGAAAAGTCTATTTTTTCAAACAAAGGTTTTTAATGCGGTGATTGTCTTATAAGTGTAATAGGTCACTAAAAGAATGTTTTCAAAATCTAGACCCTAAGAGTTTCACCTAGAATAAGATAAGAAGTAATTAAAATAAACAAAGAGAGAAAAGCATCTCTAAGAAAGAATTCCAAGAGTAGGATTTGATTCATGACCCCTGTTTTTTTTATTTCCGAGTCTTTTCTCCATCACCCCTTTCTACCGTCGGTTTTGCCTTCATAAAGGACCAAGTACCTTTCCAGGTTTCCCATAGAGGGATAAGAGATTACGTATTACCTTTGGAAGCTGAAAACATTTCTTAAAAGGCAGACCAGTCCTCATAACTCCTCACTCTCCAACTAAACAAAGTTATGCTTAGGCCGATCTTGACTCTCCTAGGTTTCTTAACAGTTTTCTAAGGATTTAAGCTTGCTCGAAAGGAGACCCCTGAAAATAATTTTCCCCTTTTTCTCTGCGGACTAAGGTGTTTTGAAAGTTAAGAGAAGGTGGGTCTAGAG
>ML782173.1:1264271-1280060 GCA_009831015.1 Picea engelmannii
CCACATCTCATAGGCATGTGTCTTCCCCGTCAAGTGAGGAATCAAATGATCCTTGATGGCATTAAGAATAAATCTCTTAGCCTTGATACTCTTCTTATTATAGGCTGCAAGAAGAGTAGCATCAGTAGGTACCACAACAGGATTAGTAGTGGTATTCTCCACAATGTCCCACAACTCGTTCTCTTGCAAAAGCAAGATCATCCTCTCCTTCCAAGCACCAAAATTTGTTGCCCCATCAAGTCTGTCTTCAACTCTCAAACCAGTATCCATGACCCTCTTTCTGCTGAAAATCACAAATTAAAAAATCTGCCCTGTGAAGTGTCTGTTGTCCCAACTTTCTGTCTGCTGAAATCTCTACTTCCCTTCAACTCAGATCTGATACCATGTAAATTTTTCAGACCCCAACCCAATTTCAGTCTCGCTGATTTTTCAGCCAAAGTTAAATGCCCAAACCCAGTTTCAACACTGTTTCAGCATATGTTTCAGCACAGTTTCAGCACTGTTTCAACATATGTTTCAGCACTATTTCAGCATATAAAAACTTAACAGAAAATAAACTTCAGAACTGAAACATGAGGATTCTGAACATCGTTTTCAACGCAGAAATAAAATATCAGTAGTATGCAAAACTCAGAAAATGTAGACACAAAGATTTTCGGTCTAACTTCGACCCTGGAAAAACCCACAAAGGGAAAACCAGTGAGAGAGGGATTTTTATTATTTATGAGCTTCTGAGGAATTTCTTTTACAACATATTCATCTTTAGAAATTTACACAAACTTATCTGGACTTTCTTTCGCTAAAATCCTTCTGAACAGTCCTGGAAAATGCTCCTTGATTTCTGTCCCAGAAATATGTACAACTGTACGCCTGTCCTAGCAATTAATGTTGTACGGACTGTTTCAAAATTCGTGCCAAAACTCTGCTAAGATTGTACAAAAAACCCAGCATGAACAACTCCTTGAAAACCATGTTGTACAGCCCTCAAAATTCATGCCAAACTGTACGGAAATACACTCAGAAATTTATTACAGCAATTACCTAAATTTATGTGCCAATAAATGTTGTATGGCACCCTTGGAATGCGTGCCAATACTCTCAGAAATTGCAGCTGCTATCCTCCTCGATTTCTGTGCACATTAAATGTTGTACGGCCTCCACAAATCCGTACGGTATGTCCTGTTCTTCCTTGCTGTCTTCTGCCTTGAAAACCATGCCAGTTCTTTTCCTTGGGATACATGCTCTCCTTCAACAAATACTGTCTCTTTTCTTCAGCTCAACCTCTCTCTTGCTCTCTCTTGTTCTCTCAACAAGAATGCTTGAACTAACCAAGAATGGGTGCGCTCTCTTGCCCTAGTCAACCTCATGAGGGAAGGTGAGGGGTTTTCTAATCTAACGGTTGAGATTAGATTAGATGGGTGGCTGAGATTTGGTGTCTCTTCACTCACCTTCACTTTAGTCATAAAGTCACCTTTTAATTTGCATCTCACAAATTAATTTGACTAGGACCCACATTAGGCACTTTCTCCCCCTTAGGCGCATAGAGAAGAGAAACACTTGCCTTGGTACTTTATTTAATTAAAATTTTAACATAAAGTTTTTCGGAAAATCGGTACTGAGCACTTGGGAATGATAACGAAGCTTATGCTTTATGAAAATCCGAAACCCGAAAAAGGAAAGTTTGGGTCTTAGGGATAAAAATTTTAAAATTTGTTTCAACATAGGCTCCAAATGGGGACCTCGTCTCCTTGTGAGACGAGGAGAACATGTAGACTTAGTGCCTTTATTGGGTTAATGGAGTCAAGGGTTTATCTCTGCATAAATTGCTAAGGAAGGGGATACAGAGGAAAAAGAGATTTCATCCTTACTTCTGAAAATCTTTTCAAAACTCTCACTTGTTGTAAACTCAGTCGCAGTCCCATTCATGATTTTCTCCTTCTCGTTACTGAAAATAAGTTAGCGTTAAGATGATCAAAACAATCCTAGGAAGCCCAACATATTTTGTGGCTTTCAGCTTGCATCAAACGAAGAAAAATTCACATTTTTAATTGGGGAGCCCTGTCTGGACTTGGGATGCAGATCCGGTTTCGAAAAAAATGGTAACTAGAGTAGAGTGATATTTAAGTATGACAACCTTACAGATACCTCAGATATTGCTTCACTGCCAACGAGCCTGTTCAATACCCCAGTGAAGTTATCTGTCCCTTTTTACTGAATTTCCTTTCACCACTTCGAATCATAATTATGCGTTTAACCTCAGATATTGCTTCACTGCTACCGAGCTTGTTCAGTACCCCGGTGAAGTTATCTGTCTTATATTTTTCTTAATTTCCTTTCACCACTTCGAATCATAATTATGCATTTAACCTTAGATATTGCTTCATTGCTAGCGAGCCTATTCAGTACCCCAGTGAAGTTATCTGTCTTATATTTTACTTTTTGAATACGAAGTGGGGGAAATCAGTGGTACTTAATATACCAGGGATGGTATCTGTGTAAAAATTGCAGTGGAGGTCTGTCAATTTGTTTTGATTGCTCTAGACCCACCTTCTCTTAACTTTCAAAACACCTTAGTCCGCAGAGAAAAAGGGGAAAATTATTTTCAGGGGTCTCCTTTCGAGCAAGCTTAAATCCTTAGAAAACTGTTAAGAAACCTAGGAGAGTCAAGATCGGCCTAAGCATAACTTTGTTTAGTTGGAGAGTGAGGAGTTATGAGGACTGGTCTGCCTTTTAAGAAATGTTTTCAGCTTCCAAAGGTAATACGTAATCTCTTATCCCTCTATGGGAAACCTGGAAAGGTACTTGGTCCTTTATGAAGGCAAAACCGACGGTAGAAAGGGGTGATGGAGAAAAGACTCGGAAATAAAAAAAACAGGGGTCATGAATCAAATCCTACTCTTGGAATTCTTTCTTAGAGATGCTTTTCTCTCTTTGTTTATTTTAATTACTTCTTATCTTATTCTAGGTGAAACTCTTAGGGTCTAGATTTTGAAAACATTCTTTTAGTGACCTATTACACTTATAAGACAATCACCGCATTAAAAACCTTTGTTTGAAAAAATAGACTTTTCTGGAACTCACACCTTTGCCTTACCATTTTCGTTTTCTTTTGAAATAACATAAAATCTTATCTATCACCTATTTTTGACAAATTTATCTTTCGCTATAAGGCTGTTTGTTTGCTACTTTCACTTCTCGGGCTGTCAGCCAAAATTCTGTAAGAGAAAAATATGAAGAGTATCAGGGTTTTTTATTTTTATTTTAAAGAATTAAATACATTGAGAATTTTGTATCCTTACTTCTAGAAAAACATTAACCTATTTTATTTTTATTTTTTATTTTTTTAAACCAAAATGAAAGTAGACTTACCAAAGAAAATTATGAAATAAAAAGAATAAACAAACCGGTATATACAGTGGGAATTCTGGAAATCAACTATTCCATATAATGTTTTAAATAATGCCTGTTGACAGGGGCGTTCATGATTTTACCGTCCAAATTTTCTAGCATAAACAAATTTTTTCCTTCAGGAGATGCGACCTTGAATGGTCCGTACCAGATGTGATCGAATTTACCATGTTTTCCCAAGTCCTCCTTCCTAGCATCCCATTTCAAAACCAAATCTCTGGGGATAAAATTTATGTCTTTGGCCTTACGATCCAATAGCACTTTCATGTCATCCTGGTATTTCTGCAGCCTTTCGTCCACTTCGGCCCTGTGCTGTTGGACTTCAATCAGTTGATTTATCCTTCTTGTGACAGGATTTGGTTCTTCCTTCTCATATTGCCAAAATTTCATTACAGGAAGCGCTAGATTTATAGGCAACACTACATCTGTCCCGTATACCATTTGGAAGGGGGAAGTACCAATAGACATTTTCGTGCCTATCCGATTTGCCCACATAGCGTATTTCAAATGCACATGCCAAGATTTCTTGTTTTCTCTCAACACTTTCTTGATTATATTGATTAGGCTCTTGTTTGAAGACTCAACCAAACCATTTCCCTGGGGGTAGTATGCCGTGGAATGACCAAGCACAATATTATATTTTTGGCAGAAACTGACCATAGCCATAGATTTAAAATCCTGTGTGTTATCTGTGACTATCTTTCGGGGGCAGCCAAATCTAGACAAAATATTTTTTTCTAAGAAATCAATTACCACTGATTTAGTAGCCCTTCTAGTTGGAATAGATTCCACCCATTTGGTGAAGTAATCTGTAGCGGTCAGGATCCATCTGTGTTGAGCGCTGGAATGAGGATTAATTTTTCCTATGAAATCTAATCCCCATTGCTGGAAAGGAGTTTCCGTTTTGACCGGAACCAATGGCATTGCTGGGAGTTTATGTTTTCCTAAGAACAATTGGCAAGGGTTGCAAGCTCGGACTTTGGCGTTGACGTCTGAAAAAAGTTTGGGCCAATAATACCCTGCCCTCAGGATCTTATAGGTCATTGCCCTCCAAGTGTGGTGTCCTCCACACACTCCTTCGTGAAATTGGCTTATGACCTTTTCTATTTCTGATTCGACCAAACAAACCAACATGAATCCAAGTGGGTCCTTCCAATATAATCATCTTTCGGATATGCAGTATTTGACCGCATACAGCTTTAGAATTCTGGCTTTAGATGGGGGTAAGTCATTTGGGCACTTCAAGGTCAACAAGTAGGACACTATGTTTTTGTACCAATTTGATGAAACAAATTTCTCTTCGATTCTGATTTTAGCTATTGGTTCATCAAGTTCATTCATGTCCACACACTCTTCCCTCCCTGTAAGCCATTTATTCCGAGAGCTCTGAAATTTGATTCAGCTAAGAGTTTAGCTAAACCTTGTCCTTTTACTAATTTCGTTGGTTTTATCTCCAAGTCGAATTCTTGGATTTTGGCAAGCCACCATCCTCTTTTGCCATCACTATTGGATTGAACCAAAATATCTTTTACGGAGCTAGTAGGTACATACACAATCACCTTAGAATGCAACACATAAGTTCTAAAAGCCTTTAACACTTTCACCATAGCATATGCTTGTTTTTCCATTATATTATATCTGAGTTCGACATCTCAAAGACTTTTGCTAAAAAAGACTATCGGTTGCTCGAAAATTTCTTCATTCTTTTGAAGGAGTACCGCGGCAAGTGTGTGTTCGGAGGCGAATGAGAAAATAAGAAAATCCTTGAGATAATCAGGGCTTGCTAGTACAGGTGCCCCGCTTATAACTTTCTTGATGTGTGCAAACGATGCTTTAGCTTCCACTGTCCATTTCACTTCATTGTTTTTCTTCAGCATAACTGTGATCAATTTTATGATTTCAACAAAATTTAGAATAAATCTTCTCAAAAAAATTATTTTTCCTAAGAATGACTGAATCTCTTTTACATTCCTAGGAATACTTATTGTATCTATAGCTTCACCTCTTTTAGGGTCAATTCTAATTCCATCTCGAGACACGATATGGCCCAAAAGTTTACCTTCTTGCATAGCAAAGTGAGATTTTTTTGGATTTAAAGACAAACCGAACTTGCAACATTTCTCAAATGTCTGCTTGAGATGAATCAGATGATCTTCATCAAATTTAGAAAAAATGGTTAGATCATAAAGATAGATAACCACAAATTTATCATGTTCACCAATGAAGGCGATATCCATAGCCCGCTGGAAGGTAGCACCTGCATTCATCAAACCAAACAACATCTTAACATACATAAATGTACCCCAAGGAGTGGTAAAGGCTGTCTTTTCTATTTGCCCTAACATCTTAACATCTTAACATACAATTTGATTGTACCCTGAAAACCTGTATATCATCGACATCCTATTTGCCCCAACTACTTTTTCTAAAATGTGATCCATTTTGGGTAGGGGGTAATTATCTTTGAGGGATGACTTATTAAGATTTCTGAAATCGACACACAGTCTAATTTCCTCGTTTTTCTTTCTAACCGGAACTAGGTTTGCTACCCAGTTAGAGTATCTCAATGGTACAATTATTTTTGCATCCAGGAGTTTTTTGACTTCCTTTTCAATCATGGGCAATAAAATAGGATTAATTTGTTTGAGTTTTTGTCTAAAGGGTTTGACACCAGGCTTTAGGGGTATCTTATGTTCGATCACAGAGGTGTCATAGGTTCTCAGCTCTTCATATAACCAAGCAAAAACGTCTTTGTACTTTCTAAGCAAATCTGCGTATTTATTTTTTATTTCAGGGGATAGATACTTGGATAGCTTAACCAACCGAGGATTTTCTTTATTACCTATGTCACAGTCTTCAACCTCTTCAGGCTGAGGCTGTAGAGTGGATTTTGAAGGGATATCATCTTGATTGAATAATCTTTCCAAGGGAATCAGACCCTTGGGGATCTGGTTATTTTTGAGAACAAGCATTCGATGATTCGTGATTTTATCGTGAAACTCTTGAGAATCCTCTCCTTCCTGCATGATCCAAATGGGGTCATTTTGGTTTTCCTGGTCAGTGTGTGTTTCGACAAACTTGTCTATAGATTCCATAAATTTGCGAAGCTGTTCATCGTCCTCAAAGACTTTCCAATGTTGTATGTTATTCAGTATAGAAAGTCGGTGTCTCCTGTGGTATTTTAGTTTAAACGCGGTAGGAGGTGTGAAAGTAAAGGCTGCCTTGGCTAACGCATCAACATGTTGGTTTTCATTTCAAGGAATGAAATGAACTTTGACAGAGGAGAAGAAATTCTCGATCAAATCCCAGACACAATTCCTATAGGACCTCAACCTAGGATGTTTTTCCTAGTACTGTCGATTTACTTGTTTAATGATTAGCTCAAAGTCACCAAAGACTTTGAGGTTTTTTATTTTCATTCTCCTGACAGCTTCTAGCCCTAACACTAAGGCTTCATAATCGCATACATTATTTGTGCAGTCCACATTCCATTGAAGCCTATATGAAAAGGGGATTACAAATTCATCATCAGGATCCACAAGGAGTGCCCCAGCTCCAACTCCAAGGAAAGATGAAGCACCGTCAAAATACATCTTCCATACACTAGTGCTATATACATTTTTTTAAATTTTTTCTTTTTCAGTTTTTTCTTCTGTACAACTTTCATCTATATCTACTTCAAAATCATCATCAATAGATAATATACAATTTCCTAAATCTTGGTTGGAAATATATATAGGATGGTTATTTGGGTTATGTGGATCACCTATCGTGAATGCCAGCCTAGTTTCTCTGTATAACCATGTGTATTGTCCTCCAAAAACTGGAATCGTAGCATATGTCATGTCAAGTTGGAGAGATCCTCCAAGCTTGGCACCCCATGACCTAGATAACAACATACCATATTTAGGAGGGATATCAGCGACCACAACATCCATAAGAATGCTTTTTGCGGGTATTTGTGCCAAACCTACCACTAGGTATTTAATCATGCCTATGCATTTGACCTTTCTTGAATCAAATGAATATAAGTCTCCATATGGCCTGGTGATTTCAAGACCTAGTTTCTCCATAATGTCTTTTGGCATCACATTGTGAGATGCTCTAGAATTTAGCATGGAGTTATGAAGTAGGTGGTCGAACAAGGTCAACGTGATATAAAAGGGGGATACAGTGTCTCTTGCACCTTTGAAATGCGGACCAAAAACTATGGTCGGATTGTCATCTTCTAAGTTGATGACATCGGTCTGGATTTCGTCTTCTGAAAAGCTAATCATTTTGGAAATTTGTTTTCTGTATATGGGATTTTTAGCCAGTTCAACAAGTGGGATAGGGATTTTGATTTTATTTATTTCGTTTTATAGATTAAAATTTCCCAGGGCCTTGTCGCTTTCTATGTTTGGGGCCTCCATTCCTTTCTTTTCAGCTTTTCTTTGTGGTGCAGACTTGGTTTCAGTCATAGGATCCTTTTTTTTCTCAGCAGGTGTTCCTACTGACTTTGACTTGACAGGCTGTGTGTCAGCGGTTTGGGTTTTTGCAGTTTTTTCTCAGCAACCTTTGGAGCTGCTTCATGAGTTTCGCCTCTAGGCAAGATATTTTTTGTTGGAGCAATTGGAAGATTCTTGTTCCTAGGTATTAAATTATATTTCTCATGTAGTTCGGCTATAATATCATCAACGATGCCCTGATAAGACAGATCTTCAAAAGTGTCATTGCTAACATCGTCTTCCGATCTAATTTATTTATTTAGGGATCTTTCATAATCTTGTCTTGATAAATAAGGTGATTTATTATCATCGCCAAGATTATTAATTTCCTCATCGAACTCTTCAAAATTTTCTAGATCTTCCTCTCCAATGAAGTTTTCACTTTTGAAGGGGGTTGGGATCTTTTGATCTTCATTTTTAATTGTTTTATGTGGGGCCTGTGGATCATGATTCCTTCTAAAATCCTTTCTGGGAAAATTATCCCTTTTTGATTTCTCTAGTTCCATTTTTGAGATCTTATTTGAAAGTTCTCTAATTACCCTAGCCATCTCATCTATTTTATCTCTTGAGGATTTCCCCGATCTTGAGGGTCCACCTTGCTCTTTGAATTTCCTATTTTCTTTGTTCCCTGTTTCTATTTTTTATTTTAATTTCCCTGATGCCATCATGTTCGATTCAATCTCGAGAGCATCATCTTGCATTTTTGTGAGATCTTTTGATCTCCTTTTTCTCAATAATAAGGCGAAATTAGGATCAAAAGCGCCAGCAAAAGTCACCTTTGTTGCGGGTTGTGAAGGTTTGACCTCAACCAAGATTTTATAATACAACTTGTTAAACCTTTGCATGAACTCAAGAACGGATTCTGAGTTTTTCTTTCTAAGGGATCTGAATTCAGTTAGGTAGTAGAGGTGGTCCCTCTTCTCTCCCCATTGTCTAATAAAAGCACTTTCAAGTTCTTCGTAAGATCTTAGAGATCCGGCTGCTAAGGATCGGAACCAGGTCCTCACCTGTCCTTCGAAAGTCTGAACGAGGAGTCTAGAATAGACATCTTCGTGTTCTATTATGAGGATGTAGGCAAATTGGTCAAAGAAGTTTATATGTTCAAATCTCCTTCCCCTGTAAATTTCAGAAGGATTTTCATATAATTTTCGGGAAGATCGTGTAGGGGAATTGGAAGGACAAGGGGGGCATATCTAGCATCTACTTTAGCAAAGATTCCAGGAAGCGGTACTTGGCCACTTGCTAGTCCTCCTGGGGCACCACCTCCATCTCCAGCACCTCCTTGTGCAGCCATTGGTAGATTCGAGGCTGAAGCTCGGAATGTGTGAGGAGAAGGTTCATGGAAATCTGGGGAAAATACCTCAGGAAAAGAGAACGTATCGTATGAGAGGGGAAGCGAGACAGATCTCTCAAGTGTTTCTGAAAAATTCAACTGCGTAGAGTCAGGCTGACAAATAGTATGTATGGGTAAAAGGATTTGTCTAAGGGATCTTCGTGATTTTAAAATCTTTTCCTGATCAGAGACTGGCGAGGTCTGCTTGTCGTCCAGGTTCTTTCTGGTGTTCTTTCAGCTAATACCCAGTTTACTTATCGTGGAGTCGCCAAGTGAAAAATAAAGTTAGCTTTAGAAGGTTTTCTATCTTTGTTCACTATCAAAGAAAGAAAGTGTGAATGTCATTCTTCCCAGGGAAAAGTTTCGTTTCTTCGTTCCCCGACAACGACACCAAAAATATATTGTTCTTGAGTTTATACTTTAAGGCTCTAAAGTATACCATCAAGGCATCCATCAAGGAAAAGGTATTTAAAATGGGTAAGAATAAAAAAGAAAGGTAAATTAGAGTTGGTTTCTCAACTGCCTCTATCTAGCTTCTCGTTGTTCTTGGATGCTGATATCTCTCTCAATAGCTACCCATGAACATTCTAATTCAACCCGGTTAGTTGTTGTTTGTAGAATAGTATTAAACAGGTTTAAAGCAATGCTAGTTTGATCTTGGAGGCCAGGTTCTACGTTGGGCTGTCTATTATTTGGGACTGTCATGGAAACTGAAGTTTTAATTTAAATTTTAAAAGTTTTTGATAAATTGTTGCTCTAGTTTTTAAGGGATGAAAATAAGAAAAATAGTTTTGGAATTCAAAATAATAATATAATAATAGTTGAGGCCGTTTCCTGGACTTGAAACAATTTTGAGAATACTAAAATAACAAAGAAATATTGTTGAAAAAATATGAGGCTTTAATCACGAAAGAATCTCATATTGTAACAGGAAGTAAAGAGGAAAACATGATTTCTAATGAAGTGTTAAATATAATCATTCAAATGATCTACATATCTTAAAATTACTGATAGCAATTTCAAAGGAAAAGTTGTAAATAATTTGATAACCAAATCAATTCAAACTACAAAAGATATATGAAATAAACTTATGGTTGATCATTCATTAGAAGGACATTAAAAGAGAAACATAAAAATTGTAAACAGGGTTAAAGAACACATATCTTCAAGTTGACAGAATTCAGAATCTCGTTTGCATTATTTATATCACAATGGATGGAAAACTTTTTTAATACAATCGGCTCTCCCAAAAAACCAAAAACCTTTTCTCAGTCTCATGAAAATATATTTATACATGATCACTAAATATTTTTCCCGTTGGTGATTAACCAATTTCCTAAGATTACGGTTACATGAATGGACAATGTCAAACCGTTTACATTTCTATTCAAACTGCTTCATTATTCTAATGGTGAAAATATTCAAAAGAGTATCTCATGTCTACGTTGATGAACTTCCTCCTTCTGCTTCAAGATAGCGAATACATTTTCCCAAAAACTTCACCAAAACTCTAGGAGCTTCTGGTATATCTTTTGCCTCGAATATGAAGAACTTTTTTTGTAGTTCAGGCAGACGCTCTTCAATTATCTTCCTTGTGAACTTAATAGTTTGCAACTTTAAGTTCAACATCACTATCCATTTGTCAATTTTGGTGACATTGATTACCTTTATTTTTGGGATCTCCACCTGCATTTCCTCTAGATCTTCCTTGAATCTTAGCTGGTGCTTGATAATGTTAATTTCTCCTAATATCCCCGAACAGTTGTTTTTTCCAATGTTCAAAGAATATTTTTCTAAAAGATAAAAAATTCCTTGACAATCATCATTGACCTCTCTGGTTATTCTTTTATTTTATGCAAGGTCTGCCTCCCATACCTTGAGTATTACGTCTCCTTTAACCTACTCCGAGACAGATAGTTTTTGAATCTTTTCGACCTCCTCCTTTGTTGAAAGGGCCACTGCTTTCTGGAAAGTCGTTCTGGCTGCCTTTACTTCTCTTTCTTTCTGGAGAATATTCTCCAAAGATTTATTTGTTTCCTGAAATTAATTCTGGACAACTTCCAGATTTAAAAACACTCCTTGTTGTTCCTCTTCTATCTTCAAATGTATTCCCAATACCTGGGCCTGGAAAATTTCAAGCTCTACCAATTGATTTGAAATGAAACTAATCTTATCTTGTAATTGTTTATTTGTTTCTTCTTGCTTTAGGACCTGTGCCTGAGTGACCTGTATTTTTTGATTTGCTTCCTCTAATCTTTCTTTCATTTTCTGAATCTCTTGAATATCATTTAATCTAGCTTGTTCTAAACCCTTTTTTATTCCCCAACTAATATTTCTTTCGGTCTCTTTCAATTGACCCTGTAGCTGAGATATCATTTGGTCTTTTTGTTCCAACATAGTTGTCAAATTGCCCACAGAGTATATGTTCGCTGACACTAAAGCTCCCATCGTGCCTGCTATCTCTGTAGTGAATTCTCCCTCTTTAAGTTTTTGTTCATCTATAATGACCCTATGTTTTTTAACCATCATATCTCCTATTGGATGGATTTCCTATTTAAGGATTGTCTTTCTCTTTTTACTGAAGAAATAATCGGATGAAGGAATCTCATCCCTAGAAATAGGCTCAAGATCATTAACATACAGAGCTCCCTCATGGGGGTTTCCATAAGTAGATTGCAATGGAGTCAAGGAAGTAATGGGACTTCCAAGTTCTGTCAATGTTGTTCCTCCTAACTTTTTCGGAAAACTCTCAGGGATTTCTGAAGGTGTTTCCAACTCCTTTCCTTTCCCTGCCTCTGATTCTTCTGTCTGAGAAACTCCTGTTTCCTGTGAAGGCATTTCACCCTCCTTCATTTTTCCTTTTGTATTTACTTTATCCTGTACATTTGTTTCAAAGCCTGGGGAAGGCCCTTCCTACTCTTGAGGATGGGTTGTAGATTCACCCTGCAAACTCTTTGGTAATCAACTTCGTCTGTGACTCTGAAATGACATGAAACCAACCTGTGAGTCAGGTGACATGGCCTGTACCCTGTTCAATACTTCTTCATAGGTTTTGACCTCCTTGAAAATATCATCATAAACAAATGTTTTGTGCTCATAAGTTTTCAAATTACAGTGCATCAAATGTCTGCTTACTAATTGATAAGGGTCATGCTTTTTGTGTTCAATATTCACCAATTTTATTTCTTCTAATGCTTCAGCCTCTACTTTGGAATGGTCGAGGTTTAGTAATGAAAATTTCCTGACATACACAAGGAAGGTTGGCTAGTATTTCTTTTGAGCTACTTTTAGCTCTATTCCAGTACCACCTTTCACTATTTGATGTGCTACCTCCCTCAATACCAATCTGTCCAGGAGGAATTTCAGAAGTGCGTGAGGGGGGATTGAGCATCCATAAACCCTAATATAAGAGAAGTTTTCATCAACAAACCAGTCGACTATTGCTTTGAGATTTCTTGAGACTGACTCAGAAATGCAAGGGGGTTCACAGCCATGAAACATTTTATGCATTGGAATAATTACGAAATGGAAAATTTCATAAAATGCATCCTTATCATTTTCTTCCCAAAGTGTAGACTGATATTCATGAATGGGCTCGGGGCAAGTTATGTTCCAACTCCAATTCATCAAGGGAAAAAGAGTCATAAAGCAAACTGCGTCCATAATGTATGCTGACATATAAAAGGCCACTGGTTGACCTTTAGATTTCCCAACTCTGTATTTTGAAACTTATTGAGCTAGGTTATCAGATATAATTTTACTTCAGTTGAAAGTGAATCCTTCTGAAAATTCTTCTAAAAAGGGCACCCAATTTGCATGAAAATGGCAGGGATCCTTTCTCCCGAACAATCTACACAACATAATAGCTACATAGACCATGTATTCATTCAAAGATGTCGTGGCATAAACCCCATGGGTATCAGCCCTAAACTTTGATGGACATCTCGACCAATCTCTAATTAAATCAGGATAAGTTCGGTCTGCCTCAGTACACTCTTTCCTTTGAAATTTAGGTAAAAACTCAACATTAAAAGTGTAATTAGGATTCGGTGAGAGCTTATACATTACTTGTATATGTTATGGACTAAACAAGCCGACAATGACCCCTTGATTATTTAAGATGCTCCTCATTGGAATATCAACCTTTTCCAGTGCCCAACTGATCATATCGTTATACGCCAAAAGCCGAGGGCGCGCCGCGATCTTATGAAGCTCTGATTCTGCTATATCCCGAAAGTGATTATCAGAATCAGTATGAGAATTCTTGAATTCGAATTCCAGGAGTTCAGAGATTTGTGTACAAGATTTAATGGAATCAATAGCGTGTGGCGTAGTGTCAGATATGACATCTCCTTCCTATGTATCTTCACTCTTCTTTGGTGCCTTTTTTGGTGCCATGAATTTAAGTTAGATGGAAAACCTGTCACAAAAAGGAGTGTATGAACTCGGTTGAATGTATCTTGCACTTGATAGTTTGAAACAAAAAATGTTGCGAAACACAGACCTTCAAACTCTCTTTTAATTCATTTAACGATGAAGGGACTGACGCAGCTGACAAGAATTCAAGACGTTTAATGCAGTATATATTTACTGAGATACACATTAGTGTCACATATCACCAATTATTCTTTATTTAAGTGGCCGCATTTTGGTGCTTTTGAATTTAAAAATCGGAACATTTCATTCAATCGGAAACCAATAACGTGAACAAAACCTAAAAAGATTGATTATTCTTAATCATGTTTTCAAAACATAGTTAATTTAGACTAATCACAGATTAAGAGTCAAGATTTCGCATTTCGGGATTTCGAGGATCGAGTTGACGAGATGTATGTTATCGCTGCATCCCGATTTCCGAAATCGCAAAATCACGACAAGATTAATTAAGACTTAAATTCATTTTAGAAAAATAATTGATCGGTATTAAGCGTTTCAGGATTTCGGGGATCGTGTTGATAGGAAGTATGTCATCGATGAATCCTGATTTATGAAATCGCGATATGATTAACTTAGGACTTAATTAATCAGGATTAAAGACAAAACATGATTAATTCAGTTTAACACAAATTATGGGTCGAAATTTCGTGTTTCGGGATTTTGGGGATCGTGTTGACAGGAAGTATTTCATCGATGAATCCTGATTTCCGAAATCGCGATATGATTATCTTAAGCCTTAACTTTTTGTGTTAGTGAATTAATTAATCAGGATTTGAACTAACTCTCATTCTTTCAAGAAACTGGGGATCAAGATTTCGTGATTCAATATGTATTGAAACATCTTAGCAAACCCCAAATTCTGAATTTTTTTTTTAAAGTTAATCTTAACTCCATTAGGTTTAAATCTTATCATGATTAAAATAACTTTATAGAAAATGCGTCGGGATTCTTATAACATTTTAGGTTTTTTACCTTTTATTATTTAAAGAATAAAGTTTTTCGGTAAATCAGTATCGAGCGCTTGGGAATGATAACGAAGCTTATGCTTTATGAAAAGCCGAAACCCAAAAAATGAAAGTTTGGGTCTTAGGGATAAAAATTTTAAAATTTGTTTCAACAAGCACAAAAAAACCATTCGACCGGTAGCATCATCATAGCCACACATGGTTTCTCATGATCAAATCATAAGCACCATCATCACTATCAATATCATTTGATAGCATAAACAACATCATCTCTCGAATCTATACTCCATCTGGGTAATCAAGCATGATGCTGAATAAGTCACTCACTCCACAGAGTGATACAAGAACCATTATTCTAATCCAAACATATGTACTAGAAGAGTAATTGTTCCAACAGATGTTGGAAGCCATGCCATGGGCTACAAGGACTATTATTCTAATCTGGACATACGTCCTAGAAGAATTACTGCCTTGGACCATTTTCCACAGGGAGAATGTCTGTCCATCAGTATACCAACTATTCATCTAGCTAATAATCATCTCCAACACTAGTGATAGTCTCCATGGAAATCAAAACAATGTCATTCAATAGAACACAACTGTGTCTATCCATAGTAGTACACAACTACTATCTAGTGGTACACAACCACACCTAATAGCACACAACTACTAACCAGTGACACATAGTCACAACCAGTGGAACACATACACCACAATGGAATACAACTACTATCCAGAGACATACAGTCTCCACAACAATCATAGCATCTGATATCAACTTGCATAACAATATCATGATATAAACCGAGTCATCTGGGTCATTCTTCCACTCACATCTGCGAGATCTGGAAGAGCATCTGCCCTCATAAAGTAAAACATCAGCCATGGGCTATCTGGACTATTCTTCCCAAGCAAAGACGAATAATTGTCCTTAATTTCTTAGCCTAGACCATTCACCTAATTGGGCCATTCCTCTGGCACTAATGATCTATAATGATCTTTTAAAGACTTACTTAAGTTTTAAGCATGAGTTCATTTACCAATTAGGAATTGATGAAAGAAGAAGAAATTAATGAGATATCATAGCAACCATAATAAGAAATGTAGATCAGAATGTAAGCACAAACAACAACAAACCATAACAACAAGCTTGATAACA
>ML782174.1:7229-30106 GCA_009831015.1 Picea engelmannii
TGACCGTTTTTGCTTTGGACGAAGATTAAAACTGAGTTCGCATTCTCGAGACTCGGGACTTGTGAATTTGAGATATAAAGTGTCCAACTTGTGAGATTATGAAATCTTAAAAACCTTAAGGAAAGACATGCTCGCGAAAAAACAGGTCCTTCGTAAGTGATAAAGCATTACTATTCTGGCAACGAAAGTTCTCTCAGAGTCTTATGATTTTTGGAAGGAAAGGAAAAGAAAAAATAGCTCTAGATCACAAGTATCAGATTTTTCCAAATTTGCGTAAGGTGAAAAAACAGGGGCGGCTCCAACAATACACTTGAGAATATTAAATATCTAAAGGTGTATGAGGTAACCAAAGGATATCTAATCCAAATTTCTAAGGAAAATGAAGAAAATAAGGCCAAAATTCAATGAAGGATCAATTATTTTGATGATGCTTTCTAAGGTATGTTTTTTTCAGGTCATCTCACCATTTTCACAAAAACTTTTTTTTCTAGAATGATTCAGACCGTGAAATTTCTATTCCATTGAGGAAACATATCTAATTATCCTTGGTAAACAATTTATCTTGTGGGTCGTTGTATTTTTGGAGTTACACTCCGTGGAAAATAGGGTTTGTGGCTAGTCCTAAAACTAGACAAAACCAAGTGTTTCGGGTAAAAACGTCATAACTTCTTCATAACAGATCCAAATTTAGTAAGAAAAAATGTGTTGGTTAGATTAAATTTTGTAGTATGTTTTTAATATTTTCAGATCAATTAAACAAATATTTCATGCGGGGAATGCTCTACAAGGTTGCTCTCTAGAATAAGACAAAATTCAACAAGGTGTGCCATTTTTTCCATAACTCCTTTTCTAAGAGGTGTCAAGTAATGAAACCTAAAGGAATTGCATAAAACACACTGAATAACATTGTGTATCAGTTTTAGATATTTATTCATTACAGGTAGGAAGTTATGATCATTTCAAGTTAGGGTTGCTGACTAATCCAAAACTAGTCGTGCGAAACTAAAGAAACGTTTGATGAAAATGCTAGTTTCTTGTTGTTAAAATTAAGGAAGGCTTACAGGTATGTGATCATATACACCAGGTCTATTACAGAGTTACAAATCATATTTGGATGATGAAATTGATGAGGGATTTTGATTGAGGTACAAGTTGGGTACATGGTTGAGACAAGTAGTTGATGAGTTGGCACATACATGAGGTGTATAGTTGATGATGTTGGTACATATTGATGAGTCATAGTTGATGAGTACTTGACACATAATTGGTACATACTTGTTACATGGTTGGTTGCACTTGTTTATGGTAAAAGTTGATTACAGATTGTTTGGTATAGGTTGGTGCATGGTTGATGCACTTGTTTATGGTACAGGTTGATTATAGGTTGAGGTACAGGTTGATGCATGGTTAATGCATGGTTCAGGTTTATTGGTACATTTTTACAGCAGTATATCTCATAGTGATAGTGTGACAATGGTTCCGTCATTCTACTTCTACTTCAGGGAAGTTGGACGGGTCAAAGACAAGTGGTTGTAGCCACCTTCTACTTGTAGATGGAGAACATAGGGGGTTGTAGCCTCCTTTTAGTTGTACCCATAGAATTGGAGAGTTGGAGCTTCCCTCAGGTTGTAGCCTGAGAAACTAGGGGGTTGGAGCCTCCTTCCAGTTGCATCTAGAAAACAAAGGAAGTTGGTGCTTCCAATGAATGTAATTCTTCAAGACATATAAGAAAAAACATTCTGTGGTTTTTTACCGCTTTGGATTTCCACATAAAACACTGGTGTACTGTGTATGTGTATGATTGTTCATTTGTTCATTTCTGATTTACTATGTAGTTATTGGATGATAATGCTACATTGATATAACACTTGGATTATATGGTTAAAAAGGATTAAATTTCTCTCTTACTTATTCACCCCCCCTCTAATTAATCCAAGAATTGGTATCAGAGTAGGCTCCTTCAAGAATTAATTTAACCATTGGAAGGAGATCATGGATTATTCTGAGAATGGAGTATCAATGTTTAATGGTCAGAATGGTTTTAAGTATGAGATGTGGAGCATAAGGATGAAAGTATTTTTACAGGAACATGGACATTATATTTGGCTATTAGTTGTTACAGGACATGATAGTTCAAGAAGGGAAAAGATTGCAACCAAGAAGGAATTGAGGAAGAATAAAAAGATAGCAATGGATTTCATTTGGGAAGGATTACCTAATCCGGTAAGAGAAAAGTTTGGTAAATTTTCATCAGGAAAAGAACTTTGGGATAAGTTAGATGACATATATTCTTCACCCATCACAAATTCAAAAAATGACAAAGAATATGCAAATAGGAATCAAGAAGAATTATGTTCACCATGTCAAGCTGATTCAGAATATGAAGAGTACATAATCACCAGAGTTATGGTGTTTTGTTTTAATTGTGGAAAACATAGACATCTTGAAATAGAATGCCATGAAGGAAATGGGACAGAAAAACTAATTGAAAAGGAAGACAATTATGAATAAGAATTGATTAGTGCTTTAGATGAACTAAGAGAAGAAAACAATTCACTCAAGGTAGAATTGATGAAACAAAAGGAAAGTGTTCAATTTTTTTATGAATCCCAACAGGTCATCAAGAACTTAAGAATTCAGCTAGAAGAACCCAGAAAGATCGAATAAAATCTTGAATATCAAAAGCAGTGTTTGGAAACAAACATAGCAGCACAGAAGGAAGAAGAAGAAATGAGAGAGAAGATATTGACAAATCATATTAAGGAAAGAAATAATGATCTAAACCATCTTGAGGTAGAGTTTGGTCAAAAAGAGAAAGGACTTGAAGAAGAAATAATCACATTAAAAATTCATCTTGAAGAAGCGAAAAGAATAGAATAAGTCATGAAGTCTCAGATAATGAAGAAAGAAGAAGAGGTTGAGAATCTTGAAGAAGAAGTTGTCACATTGAGAAGTAAAATCGTCAAGGTCAACAAGAACGTTGAAGAGATAGAAACATCCACATCAGTTATAGAGAACAAAGATAAACACTCCAGGTTGATAGAAAAGAAGAATGCAAAAAATAGAAAGATTTATGCAGAAGTACTGAAAGGAAGGAATCATGGTCAACTAGAATCTAAGAAAACTATTGAAGATACATCTTCAAGAAGACCATCCATTTTTAATCCACAAAGAAGATTTAATCATGATCATGATCATTCAAGAGAAAAATTCAGAAGGACTACACCACAAAGAAGATAATTCACTCTGAGGTATGCAAATTTATTTTATGGTCATTGTTTTTATTGTACTAACTTTGAACATAAGGTTGCAGATTGCAGGGATTATAAAAGAGATGTTCAAGAAAGAAGTTCCTATGTGGCCGCACGTAACATTGAGTGTTACAAATTTCATAACTATGGATATATAGCTAGTGATTGTAGAATCACGATCAATACTTCCATGAAAGATAATACTGATATAAGAAAGTATGGATAAGAAAACAGGAAGAACAGGTGAACAAAGACTAGGTACTAGAGATCGCAAGATTGACAATAAAACGAGATGAAAAAAATTCTATAGAGAAAAAGAAAGATGTTAGATATAGAAAGGTTTGGAAAATAACTGAAAGACAAGAAGGGCAAGTAAATAAGGAACAAGTTCAAGAGATTGTACTTTCAGTTATTGTAGTGAAAGATGAATCCACAGACAGAAAGAAAGAAGTAAGAGTTTAGAGAGATAATGAATCTACCAATGAAGATGATGATGAATACACATCATAGTAGGAATTATTCTGAGCCATCCGACTTAGAAACTCCCAAGTAATATGAATATTAGATAGGGGGAGTCTTTGCAATAGTTGTGACAGACCAAAGAGTCATCCTTCGAGTAACTTGCATACTTTGAGAAGACATATTTAGAGCAATCAGTTAGCAGAAGTACAATTTGATAGTATAATGATAAATGGGTTAGCATTATGGACAATTGTGCAAGTAGAGTCTTGGATAGTATGGTCAGATATGGATTCATAAGAACACTTAGTAGGCTTGTATATATATATGATAGTGGATGAGATCATGGATTCATAGATTGGTTCAGAGAGTGGTTTAGAGACAAAGGAACATTATCATAATAGATGATAATTACACAGGAAATGGCTCAAACAATGCTAATGGATTACAAATTGAAATATATTTTTTGGACACATGCAATGCATACACAAATTCACATTCAAAACAGATTAATGCTCATAAACAACACTGACAAAACTCCATACAAACTATGGAAAGGAAGACCAGAAAATGTGAAGCACTTCAAAGTTTTTGGAAAAAAATGCTACATCAAAAGAGAAGATGGCAGAATGGGAAAGTTTGACTCTTGTGTGGACAAATGAGTACTTGTTGGTTACTCAAGTACAAGGAAATCATACAAGTTTTACAATCTAATATTGAGCAAAATTGTGGAAAGCATCAATGTAACAATTAATGAAACAGGAAGACCATAGTCAAAGGAAGTAGAAAATGAATCAATGGAACAACCTTCCGAAGAAGAAACAAAAGATTAAAAGGAAGTAGAAGAGGAAGATGAAGAGAATATGACAGAAACAAAAGAGAAAGTTCAGCAAGTGTCTCCAAAGACACCCAATAAACAAGTATAGAAGAATCATCCTTCAGATCAGATTATCGGAAACAACGATGCAGGAGTTGAGACTAGAAGAATAATCTATTCACTAGAACAAACAAACCTAGCACTCTTATCTACAATTGAACCAAATTGTTTTGAAGAATCCAACAACGATGAATTTTGTAATAAATCCATGGCTAAAGAATTGGATCAAATAGAGAAACATGACACTTGGGAATTGGTTCCAAGACCAAATAATAAGAATGTGATCGACACAAAATGGATTTTCAGAAATAAATTAAATGAAGATGGAAAAGTTACAAGGAACAAAGCTATATTGGTATGTAAAGGATATGTAAAGATTGAAGGAACCGAATTTGAAGAGACATTTTCCCCAGTTTCCATAATGGAAGAAATCTATTTTCTTTTAGCCTATGAATGCTCCAAAAATGTTAAAGTATATTAGATGGACATAAAATAAGCTTTTCTGAATGGAGAACTTGAAGAAGAAGTCTACAATGAACAACTGGATAAGTATCTGCAGCAGGAAGGGTTCAGAAAAGGAAGTGCAGACAACAACCTCTACATCAAGGTAAGTCAAGGTAGTATTTTATTAATTGAAGATTATGTTGATGATATTATTTTTGGTAGTGATGATGACAAGTTAAGCTAGAAATTTGAAAAAGATATGCATAATGAATTTGAAATGTCGTTACTTGGAGAACTGTCCTCCATTTTGGGACTTCATATACATCAAAGCAACCAAGGAATCTTTATTTCTCAAACCAAGTATATCAGAGAAATGTTAAAGAGGTTTGAAATGGAAGACTGCAAACTGTTTATCACTCCCATGAAAACTAGTTGCAAGTTGAGCAAAGATGATGATTCGAAGTCTACAGATAAGAGGCAATACAGGTCAATGATTGACAACCTACTATATGTGACAACATCTAGACCAGATGTAATGTAGGCAGTTGGACAAGTGGCATGATTTCAAGTAGCACCAAAGGAGTCACATGTGTTAGAAATGAAGAGGATTTTTAGATATCTCAAAGGAACATAAGAGTTTGGATTATGGTATCCAAAAGGAAAGGATCTATCACTTATTGCCTACACAGATTCATATTGGGTAGGTTGTATTGATGACCGACGAAGAACCAATGGAGCAGTGTTCTACTTGGGTGAGTGTTTAGTATCATGGATAAGCAAGAAATGGTCATCAATAACCTTTCTATAGCCGAGGTAGAGTATATTGTAGCAACATCATGTTGTACACAGGTTCTTTGGATGAAACAAACTCTGACAGATATACAGGTTGAGTATGATGAGCCCATTCCAATATATTGTGATAATACAAACACCGTCAGTATCTCAAAGAACCTAGTGATGCACTCCAAGATGAAGAACATTCCAATCAAGTATCACTTTCTATGGGAGCAGGTTGCAGAAAACAACACCAGAGTTGAGTATGTGGGCACAAAAGAACAAGTGGCAGACATCTTTACAAAACCATTTCCACGGGAAGCCTTTGAATATCTTCACCAGACACTTGGATTTATTTCTACTACAAAATGAATGCTTTTTTAAATTCTTATATTATATGTCTTATATGTACACGAGGAAGCACCATAAGAGGATAGTTCAATCAGGGGGAGCAACCCCGGATGGAAAGATACCTTTGTCATTGATGAAAAAGGAGGAGATATTTATCAGATGCAGATGACAGAGGCATGGTTCCATAGGGATCAGATTTTTCAAATGCATAGGACAGAGGCATGGTTCCAGGGGGATCAGATTTATCAAATGCATAGGATAGAGACATGGTTCTAGGGGGAGCATGAGGGATATGATTTCAGTATTTCATCAGAGTATTTCCATCAATGCCAAAGGGGGAGATTGTTGATTAAGGTTCGTTGTAATTGATGTCAACCCTTGAAGAAAGCCCCGTAGCACAAAGGTTGGGTAATGGACCCAAGATTGTTTGATGTAAGTATGAATCGGCATTTTATTGTCAATGTTGATAATAATTAGAAATGGATGAACTCCAAAGTGGTCCCCTTATGGTGAAGGCCCTCATGGAAAGATGCTTTGTGGATTCAGTTATCCTATAAGTATGGTTAGAGAACCCATGTGTATTTGTAGAATAATGAGATGAAGGTCATTGAATTTGTCAGTGAAATTATCCTATATTGATAATGCTTTTCATGCAATTTTTTGTGGTATGTAGAACGTCACATAACTCCTCACGGTTAGAGAGTTATGGCCATGAGAAGTTGGAGAACCCAGGTTTAGGTAATGGACCCAAATTTGTTTGATGGATAATGGTATGAGTTTTGATATATTTTTAGGTAATAATAATCTATATGGATAGTACATGTCATGCCATTTCTGGTGGTATGTGGAATGTCACATAAATTCTCATGGTTTGAGAGCTATGGTCATACGAAGTTGGAGGTCCCTCACATGTCATCTAGAAGCCCCAAAAGGTCAAAGTACTCAAAGTGGTTTAAGAGATTTTAAAAGGTAAATAATAAAGTGAACTGATGAGTGTACTATAATTCAAAGTGAATACAAAATAAATTAATTCAATAATAAATCTAATGGAAAAATTAGAAGTGGGTTAACCCTAAAATAAGGAAAGTGGGCAAAGTGACCTAGAAGATGTTTTTAAGAAAGCTACTTGGAGAGTATAAATAAGAGGTAAGGCTCTCTCATTTAATATACACTTGATAATATTTAATACCTATGGGTTTCTGAGGTAACCAAAGGATATGTAATCTGAATTTCTGAGGAAAATGAAGAAAAGAAAGCCATAATTCAAGGAAGGATAAATTCTTTTGATGATGCTTTCTAAGGTTTGGTTTTTCTGAGGTCATCTCACCATTTTTGCAATAACTTTTTTTCTAGAATGATTCAAACTGTGAAATTGATATTCCAGTGAGGAAACATATCCAAGTATATGTGGTAAAAATTCATCTTTTGGGTCATTTTATTTTTGGAGTTACACTCCGTGGAAAATAAGGTTTGTGGCTAGTCCTGAAACTAGTCAAAAACAAGTGTTTTGGGTTAAAATGTCATAACTTCTTCATAAAAGATCCAAATTTAGTAAGACAAAATGTTTTGGTTAGAGTACATTCTTTAGTATTTTTTGGAGCATTTTCATATAAATTCAACAAATATTTTGCGTGGGGCACACTCTACAAGGTCGCTCTCTAGAATAATCTAGAATTCATCAAGGTGTGCCATTTTTTCCATAACTCCTTTTCTGAGAGGTTCTAAGTAGTGACACCTGGAAGAATTGCACACAACACACTAAATAAAATTATATATCGGTTTCAGATATTTATTCGTTACAGGTACAAAGTTATGATTATTTCAAGTTAGGATTGTTGACTAATCCAAAACTAGCCTTGTGAGACTAAAGAAACGTTTGATGAAAATGCTAGTCTCTTGTTGTTAAAGTTAAGGAAGGTTTGATGGTATGTGATAATATACACCAGGTATGTTACAGAGTTACAAATCATATTTTGATGATGAAATTGATGAGTTCATTTGGTTGAGGTACAAGTTGGGTACATGATCGAGACAAGTAGTTGATGAGTTGACACACACATGAGGTGTATAGTTGATGATGTTGGTACATATTGATGAGTCATAGTTGATGAGTACTTGTAAAATGACTGGTACATACTTAGCACATGGTTGGTTTCACTTTTTTATGGTACAGGTTGATTACATATTGTTTGTTACAGGTTGGTGCATGGTTGATGCACTTTTTTATGGTACAAGTTGATTACAGGCTGAGGTACAGGTTGATGCATGGTTTAGGTTTATTGGTACATGTTTATAGTGTTATATCTCACAGTGATAGTGTGACAATGGTTCCATCATTCTACTTCTACTTCAGGGTGGTTGGAAGGGGCAAGGACAGGTGGTTCTAGCCACCTTCCGGTTTTAGCTAGAGAAAATAGGGGGTTGTAGCCTCCTTCTGGTTGTAGCCAGAGAATTGGGGAGTTGGAGCTTCCCTCAGGTTGTAGCCCGAGAAATTATGGGATTGGAGCCTCCTTCTAGTTGCAACTAGAAAACAAAGGAAGTTGTTGCTTCCAATGAATGTAATTCTTCAAGACATATAAGAAAAAACATTCTGTGGTTTTCTCTTGCTTTGGGTTTCCACGTAAAACACTGACGTACTGTGTATGTGTATGATTGTTCATTTGGTCATTTCTTATTTACTCTGCAGTTATTGGATGATAATGATACATTGATATAACACTTGGAATATATGGTTAAAAAGGATTAAATTTCTCTATTACTGATTCAGTCCCCCTCTTAGTAATCCAACAATAAATGCTTGTGCCAACACCTACCTTAGGTTGATGCATAGAGGTTGTTTTTAGGACATATTTAGATCCAAACAACATGGAGAGAGGTGGATAGGTGGGAGAGTGAAAAGCATGGGGAGCCAAAAAGTGAGTGAGCAAGTGAGTGAGGGAGAGAGAGAAATAGAGAGAGAGGTTGGACAGAGATAGGAATATAGGGAAATGGATGGAGAGAATGGTGGAGTGAGAGAGGGAGAGAGAAAGAGAAAGGGAGGGGATATAGAGTGAGGGGTAGAGAGGGGTATATGCAGGAGAGAGAGAGGGGATAGGGAGAGAAGGGAAAAGAGGGGGAAAGATATAGGTGGAGAGGGAGATGGGGATATATATATATATATATATATATAAAGAGAGAGAGAGAGAGAGAGAGAGATGGGGGGAAAGGGAGTTAGAGAGATATAGGGGGATATGTAAGGATAGATCATGGGAGAGAGGGAAAGATGTAAGGTAAGAGAGAGTGGGAGAGAAAGAGGGAGAGATATGGAGGGAGAGAGAAGGGGGGGGACAAATGGGAGACAGACAAAGAAGGGAAAAGGGATACAAGGAGAGAGTGAACGACATGAGAGAGAGTGGTTGGAGAGAAAGGGGAATATATAGGGATGGAAGGAGAGAGGGGTAGAGATAGATTTTGTGCTAATAGGAATGTGCACATGTTCCTAATAACATGTGTGTACTCTAGGAGCACACACACATTACAAATAATGCACACACGCTCTAGAAATTTGCATGTGTTCCTAATAATGCATTTTCACTCTAGGAACATGTGCTCATTCCTAAAGTAAACAAACATTCTTAAATAGAGTGCATGCTCATTTCATTTAAGATCATTTTCGGTGGGAGTGACAACTCCATCGTATGTGTTTTATAAGTTGGTTTTTTTATATTTAGGATTGGGATGACAAACCTAGTGGTTTGGGTTTCAAATACATTAAAACCTCCATTTTTCTAAATACTTCTCAATATCCTTATTTTTGACATTATTTTTCTATAGGGTACACAAATCCATTATCGATTAATTTACAAACACATAAAGATTCAAATATGTAGATGCCAAATATAAAATATTTTTTCTAATTAATGTTGTTTACTATTTTTAATACATTTTGGTCTTAAATATATCAGAATCCTAAAATATATACATCTTTTATTTATGCTATAATTTTTATCATCATAACCATTTTTAAAATAAGTTATATGTCACACTAGAATAATCTAAAATCTATTATCTAAAAAAATATCTATGATAATGTTAATACTCTCAAACCTTGCATTGACGCAAGGCCTTGTGATTTTAAGGATATAATGACTTTCATAATTCAAAAAAATATAAAATTGATATAATATTTTTTGAAAAAATATCGAGTACTAGAATAAACTGTTCTATACAATTTTGTAGATTTCTTTAAGGAAATTCCATTGTTGAGGTACTGAACACTTGCACTAACACAAACCTATGCATTATATTTTTCATGAAAAATAACATACCAATGCTATAAAAAGACATATTTCACATAGTTATACACAAATTCTATAAATAAAAATTTTATACTCGAAAAGATAATTCAATTTACTACATTTTTTAATTTTTACACCATATTCAAACTCATTGTACGATGTAAAATTACCTTAAATAATCTATCCATGTTTACAATTTGTTATTTTTTTATGTTTCTGTTGCCACTAACAGATCATGAGAGGTCATCATTAGCTTGCACCCACCTTTTTATTAAATTTGTATATCAAAAGAAACAATTGATGTGTGATTTTTTCTTCAATGTTATAAAATGGATCTCAATTAAATGTTTATAATGTGATTAAACTTGTATATTGTTACATTATATATTTGGACAAATAAATATTATCATTCAATGGAATAAAAAATGTTATGTTGGTCCTGGGATTAGGATTAAGGATCAAATATTAGGATTGGGGTTTGGATTTAGGATTTAAGATTCATGCCTATGCTTAAGATTAGGATTTAGGACTAGGATCATGGTTAAATATTAGGGGATTAGGTTTAAGGTTAGGGCAGGGTGCAATAAATTAGTCTTTGTGGATTTTTTTAATGGAGAGTAGATTATGGTAGGTACATTAGGTTTTTCTATATTAGGGTATATTAGACTAGGTAGTCTAGGTTAGGGTGGGGTTGGATAGGATAGGTTATTGTTGTGTAGGTTAAGGTAGGTAGAAAAGTATAGGATATTAAAGGGAAGGGAAGTTTAGGTTAAGGTTAGCGTAAGCTAGGATGGATTAGGTGCAATACCCCTAGGACAAACCCCGATTGTACATAAAAATGTAAATGTTTTATAGGCTGCTAAGCCATGTTGCTATAGGCCATAACACTTATGTGATTATTAGGCTGCGGAGCCTGGATGCGAAAGGCTAGTGAGCCTATTTTTTTAATATGTAAACACTCATATTATTAATGAAAACACACCGCTACATGCATACCGATCAACAATTGAGTATGGGGGGATAAACTCCACTAGAAAGGGAAAGGGGGGTTAAGAGTCTAGGAAGGTGCTAAGCAACGGGGCTTAATCCCATTGGAATATTATAATATTATTCCTTAAAGCTAAAGTAATGGATATTTTCATATATCCTATGTCTCGAAACTACGGACAATTGAGTCCCTTGGAGTGTCAAGTGTCCTAAAAGACACATGCATATATATATATATATATATATATATATATATATATATATATATTTGTGGATATAGTGAGAAGGGGGGGATTATTTGGATTAGGCATGATCGTGAGGATGGGTTGTTCCTTCACAGAGGCAGTTGTGAGTCGTATCGGATAGTACTAGACTATGAGAAAGAAATTGTACTTGTATTGTAAGAATGGGAGTTGGATTGAAGAAGCAGTTGCTTGGTCGTATTACGGAAGAAGCGGTTTGTCAGGCCCATGATAATTCTCTAAGCGAGAGACTACTCAGAGTTTTTCCCTCAGGCATTGGGAAATAACTACAGGGCTCTAAGAATTCTTGTCCATCTTGTTGTTGAAGCCCCAAAAGGGAAATGGGGCAGCCAAGGGACTGTTGAATAGAGAAGGGGAACACTTCCTGGGGTGGAACATGCATGTGGGGAATGAGATATCGTAGGCTAGTTTCAACAGTTAGAACCTTGGAAAAAACAATTTATGTTGCTTATTAGACCTTCGACTGGCTTAGTTTTCCCTTTTCCCTAGTATACTTTATCCCCAACTTGGGGGTGACCCGCTTATGAGAGTTATGATCAGTGCGGTATAAGGATGGGAGGAACGTGGAAGGTCTTCATGTAATTGGTGTTTATTTTCTTGAGATAAGTGTCTTTTATGTGCTTATTTAAATTTCTGTGTGTATGCAATTATGGGTTTTTTATCATGGAATCTCTATTGTTAAATTATATATGAATTGTTATTCTTGCATACGTGTTGTTATTATTTCCTACTTAACTCTTTTGATATGCATAACTTATTATTTAATTTAATGGTATCATATTTTGTAAGTATGTGGGGAGTGATTTTAGCTTAGTGCCAGGAACATTACTAGAACATGTTGATGAGTCTCGGTTGATGGGTACTTTACAATTTGGGTATCAGATTTGTTAAAGGGTGAGGAAATTTTAAGTGGCATGTTTCCAACCTAGGCCTAAGGATGGGGATGTAAAAAATTGGTAGCAGAGAAATTTTTTTGTAGTGTTGTCGATAATGGGTATGTCACAATTTGATATGAGATCCTAGGTTGCAACACTAAGTCTGCATGGGCCATTTAGCAAAGCACTGAAGTGAAATTTCAGAGGCTATAATCAAATTGTATGACAAAATGTCAGAAATAGTTCATTTGATTTTGTTTAAAAAAATTCTATGGTGTTTCCATGGTGAAACTAGGAGAAACCGAGTGAAATTGGGCCAAAATCCCCAATTATTGTTGTTAAATTCCTAAGAAATTTGGGAAAATTGGTCAAAGGATGAGTTTTTCTGGACGTTAATCTTTGTCTGAGAAAATTTAGAACTGTAAATGGTTGAACTTGAAGTCAGTATAAGGCCATGGCCAACTGAATGAAATTAAATAATTTGATGGTTACAGAGAGACCATGGTAAAATGGATTGAAATTGGGCAAAAGCCCTAATTTTTTGTAGCTAAATATTGGAAAATTTGAAGAAAAAGAGTCGAATTTGAAATCAGCATACAAAAATTTATGTACCATTCTTGAATTCATTGTATTAATATTATTCAAAAATATATAATGATGTACCAAGAAGGAATTCCATTTTTGAGAAAATTTAAGCCTTTTCTGAATTTCTAGAAAAATGGGCGAAATTGGAAAAATTTTGGTATTTTTCCATATGATGATGTCATCATGATGTGGAGGGGCCATGTGTTAGCTAATGTCGCAGATGATGATGTGTAATTACATGGTGTAAAGTACACAGAGGTAGGGAGGTGGAAATAATCTAGGTGTTGGATCATTTCTTTCATGAGTTCGCGAATCCGCAAGTCCGAGAGTTTGAAAGTCCGAAGAAGTGGAAAATGACTAAGTATTGGGACTATTATGAGTCTTCGAGTCCATGAAGATTGAAACTTGGATAAGTATCGATAATTTTCCAATGGACTTATGAAAGGAAGGTTACAAGTTCATGATTATGTGAGTTCTCGAGTTTGAAAGTCCGAAGAAGTGGAAAATTGACTAAGCATTGAAACTTAGTATGAGTCTATGAGTCCGCGAAGATGGAAAAATGGCTAAGTGATGAGAATTAGTATGATTTCATGAGTCCGTAAATATGGAAAAATGGATAAGTGTTGATAATTTTTGGATGGACTTATGTAAGAAAGGTTACAAATGCATGAGTATGTGAGTCCGAAAGTCTAAAGAAGTGGAAAATTAACTAAGTGTTGAGCCTTAGTATGAGTCTGTGAGTCTGCAAAGATGGAAAAATGGCCAATTTATGAGACTTAGTATGAGGCCATGAGTCCGCAAATATAGAAATGGTTCAGTATGGGAAATCTTTGGGAGAAATTATGAAATGGAGAGATATGCATCAATGAGTTTTTGATTCTGCAAGTGTGAAGAGAGGAAAATGGTTAAGTATGGGAACTCTTTAGGTGAACATATGAAATGGAGATCTACGTTTCCATGAGTCTTTGATTCTGTGAGTCCGTAAGTCTGAAAAGAGGAAAATGGTTAAGCATGGGAACTCTTCAGGTGGACTTATGGAAGGGAGAGCTATGATTCCATGATTGTGTGAGTTCGTGAGTCTGGAAGTCCAAAAATAGGAAAATGGTTAAGTATGGGAAGTCTTCAGGTAGAATTATGAAAGGGAAAGATATGTCTACATGATTCCATGAGTCTATGAGTCTGAAAGTATAAAAATAGGAAAATGGTTAAGTATGAGAATTATTCGGATGAACTTATGAAAGGGAGAGTTATGCTTCCCTAAGTCCGTGAGTCCATGATTCTGTGAGTCTTCATAAATGAAAATGGTCTAAGTATTGAGAATTTTTGGGTGGATTCATGGAAGAAATAATCCTAATACATTATTGGAACATAATCATATGAAATTTTTATGTAATTGTAAGTTTTTAAGCCTAATAAATTTTGTTGGCTACACATATTGGAGAGCTAACAACATTTAGATAAGAAAGGGATCAACACAAAGCTCAAAATAATGGAAGATGCACATAGTGCTTACAACCATGAAGATGATATCATAGTGTTGTATGTTGATATAATAAATGAAGGTACAAATTCAAATGGACATGGAAAACGCAAGGTCGAAAGCATGAACTTGTTAGAGACCATCAAAAATTTGAAAAATGATGTACATAATTATAAAGTTGATAATGAGAGGCTTATGAAAGCCAAGGAGAAACAAGAAGACTTTAACATTAGGTTAATGCAGAGCTTGTATAGAATAGATAAGAAGATGGATAAGGAGACTGGGTCAATCATATTATGGAATCATAGGTCTCATGATGAGAGGGGAAGAACAAGAAGTTTTGGTAGTCATCACTATCACTCTTCAAGGAATTCAACTAAGAGAGCACATAGAAGCTCCATTACACCCCCTATTAGGTGATCCATTACACCCCCTATTAGGAAGTATAAGAAAAGGTATGGGGTGGATAATCTATAAGGGGAAATGAAAAAAATCAAGCCTCCTACACTTGATGGTGAGCACATGAAGGATGAGGATGAAGAGATGATGTAGACCCCCTACCTCAGTAGGGTCCTCGACCTCCCAGTCACTAGATCATTCCTTCTTCTGAGCCAAAATGGCTCTCTGGTTCCCTATTGGGGCCCTTCGAATAGATCCACAGGTCCCCTAATTCTCTGACATAGGCCTTAACAAAGTCCTGCATCTGCACTCACGTTCGATGCCCTTCCTCATTTCTGAACCAGCACACAGTATGACACTAGCTCCTTTCATGATCAACCCCATTCTCTCTCATGATCCTGGGTTGTAACCATAGCCTTAAACTGAAAAGGGCTTTCGGATTTCATAATTTGGGATTTCTCAAGGGAGAAAACCTCAACTCTCCAATCACCAAATGCCAAAAAATGGATTAACGGTGATTAGCCCCTACTCAAATCTCGGTCTAAGTGAACATTTGTCATAACCTCATGCTTAAGACAAAAGGTGCTACTGGATTTCATGTTTTGGCGATGTGGAAGGATTGAATCCTTGTCCCTCCAACTCTAGGTTGCAAACATTTCGATGGATCCTAACCCATGTTAGCTCCTCCCTTGAGTCCCATCCATAAGACTATGTCCCATGGCCATGTGCCAATCCCCTTGGTGCTTCAACTTTCACAATTTGGGGAATCATGATGCAATGACTCTCCCACTCCTTCACTTTCGAAATACTAAACCCCGAAAGGGCCTAACGGCTCCTTAGCTCCTCCTTTGAACCTTCTCCATGTGACCTGATGTCACAACCATGACCTACACCCAAAAGGTGGTTCAACTTTCATAATCTGGGGTTTTGAAATGCAATGTCCATACTCCTCCTTTCAAATCCTTGATGACGAAATGTTTCATTCTCCTCCCTGAGAGATATATGGTCCAGATTTACTTTGAACTGAAAATCATGATCTTGATGGATCAAAGCCTCAAAATCCTTCAAAGTTTTCTCCAAAAATTAGATCGCTCGCCACGCGTCCTCCACAATTGACGGTTCTCGTTCTTTCACGATTTCCCTTTCGCGATTCCTGGGATGAGTGTCAACTGACTCTCCCCTCTGTTTTCCTAGATTCTAAACCTCGGTGGCTTTCATATCTTCTCCACGTGTCCTCTAAGATGGATGGTCCTGGTTCTTTCAGTGCTTCTCTCTTTCGGTCCTACGAGGTTTAAACCTCGTGTATATTTTCTATATCCGATGTCTCACGGAAAATCAAAACTTCTCCCTTGAAGTTTCTCCATTGTCTGTTTAGATCTCTTCTCCATGGCACTATTTTTGTGTGTCTGGACGTAGATTTGGACAGTTCGGATTTTCCTCTTCTGCCAATCCAATGGCAGCGGTTGCTCCTTCCCGAGCTTCCACTTCTTCCTTTCCCTTGGAAGATTCCCGACGCTTGATGTTCTTGGCCTTCGATGCTTCTCTTGTGAGCTCGGTTCCTTTGGGTCTCATCTACATTATAGAAATGCTTCCCCTCTTAAGCTTTTTCAACTCAGAAAACCTCGAAAGGGTTTCTCTATGTGCTTTCTTCTTGCACTTTCTCTTTAGATCTTATGGCCTTAGAACAAGTCCACTCTCACACACTCTTGGTGCTGTTGATATTTCGAATAACTTAGATCCAAAGTATTTCTTTGAAAATAAATGGTTGACTCCCTCCTGGCATTCTTCTGCTCAATGCCCTCCTGGCAGAAATTCACAGAATCCTCAGAAATTCTATCTTCTCCCTGAACTCGACAAAGAGTTCTTCCTATGTACTCATTGCACTCGCTTGAAGCCCACCTTACAGAGCTTCTACATAGTCTTTAGTTATTTTTTCTTCTCTCTTTCTGTGCCCTCCTCTACACAGTCTCACATCCAAGGTGTTCAACAACCTTGAGGCTTCTCCCTTGAGCCTATGATTCCTCTTGTGCACCCTCGTGGAATGTCTCTGTCCAAATTCTGCAGAACTCAGAAGTGCACTCTTGCACTGGCTTACAGATCCCTCAGTAATATATCATGCAACCTCTTGCATGAAGCCACAAAGAACCCAGACTCAAAATCAAAGAACTCGCAGACAAAAAATTATGTCTATCCCTGCAGATGAAAACAAACATACATCTACAACATAAAAACACACATAGAAAACATTCAATTGCATAAACACACAAAGACTCATGTGTAGGAAAAACTCCTCTTTGTATTAATCTGAATGCCTGTACAGAGGTTACAAAATCTCAAACTGCAACAGAGTCTTTGCTCTCCTCTCTCTCTCTCTAACTTCAAAATATAACCAAGATATTTTACATGAGGGGGCTCTTTGAGCTCTTCCCTCCAACTCACCTACTCTCATAAATTACAATGAATTACATTCAATTACATTGAATGGGCCATCTAATCTACATTGGAGTTAGATCCCCTTCTACTTGTCAACCATTAAGGTGAAACCAACTACAACATGCTCGAAGGCATGGCCTCGTCTCTACCATCCTTACAAACATTTAATTTAATTAAATTCGAATTTGAAATTTGAAAGTGGGAGGGTTGTGCCTCTCCTCTCCATTGAACGCATGTTGGGTGTGTTGGTTGGTTGGTTCTTGATGACATGGAGTGATGCTCCTGCATCAAGAGACATGGTTGTTAGGCATGAGAAAGTATTTTTAATTTCATAATTACTCTTCACAACTAGAAGGACGAATTTCCATCTATCATCTTAAGGGAAAAGCATCAATGTGGTGGGATCAATTTGTGCAGGTACAACACATTGATGAGAAGAACGTCACTTACAAGGATTTCAAGAGGTATTTCTAGAAGAAATACTTGACTAGGAGATACTATGATAAGAAAATGGAGTTCTTTGAACTCAAGATTGGGAGTATGACCATAGATGAATATGAAAGTATGTTTTTAGAGTTGTTGAAGTATGTTTCTTTCATCAGGGAGTAGCAGGTTAATATTCATAGGTATCTAAGTGAGCTTCCATATTTCATCAGTGATAAGATACAATATGACGATCCCAAGATAGTAGAGGAAACTATAAGGAGGGATAAATTCCTTTATGAACAACATAGAGAAAGACCAACCTTCCAAAGGATGTGGGAAAACAAAAAGAAAAGTATGATGGAGCAGAGGTAGATGAGATCTAAGCCACCATTCTTCATAAATAATTCTCAGGGACAACCAACCTCTAAAGAACCCATAATCATAGAGGAAATAGGGAAAAGACCAATGAAACCACCTATTCAATGTTTCGGTTGTGTATGGGATCATGTGTTGAGATATTTACTAATAGAGGTGGAAAAGTGAAGACTACTTACAATGTACAACAATTTGAAACAATGGAGGACATGGGCAGAAGTGTACCAAGGATATGTGTAGCTCTAGATAGAAAGAAAATTGAGTATCAGTCAGACATGATTGAAGTGGAAGGTAAAATCAACGACCAAACCATTGTTATTTTAATTGATTGGGGAGCTAGTCATAGATATCTAGATCCTAATATGGTGGAGATATTTCATTTTCCAAGAAGCAAGATTGAAAAACCTTGGATGCTACAGCTAGCTACATGAACTAAAGAAAAATTATTGATATGGTTAAGGCATGCCCAATGGACATGAATGGATTGAGTAGCATGGGAGATTTAAAAATCATACCTTTAGGTTCCTATGGTTGCCTAATGGGTATGAATTGGTTAGAAAAAAATCATGTTGTCCTAGACTGTTATAATAAGTCATTTACTTGCTTGGACAATAAAGGGAATTTAAGGATAGTACAAGGAATTCTAGGGGCAGCAAATGTCAAAGAAATTTCAGCCTTGTAGCTGAAGAAGAGTTACAGGAAAGGGTGTCAAATATTTGCAGCAAATATGGAAGAAACCCCTAAATTTAAGGTACCAAATATTGAAGATTATGCAGTCCTAAAAGAGTTTGAAGGTGTATTCAAGGAAATACCAGGATTATCACCCAATTGATATATTGACTTCTCCATCAATCTAGTGCTAGGAGAATCTCTAGTATATAAGACCCCTTACAAGATGAGTACACCCGAGCTGAAAGAATTGCAAATGAAAGTAGAATATTTTTTGAAGAAGGGGTAGATATGCTCGAGTGTGTCACCTTGGGGTGCCCAAATATTATTTGTGAAGAAAAATGATGGAACTTCAAGACTGTTCATATATTTCAGGAAGTTGAACAAGGTAATTGTGAAGAACACATATCCTTTTCCAAGAATATATGACCTCTTTGATCAACTCAAAGATGCAAAAATATTCTCCAAGATGGATCTCAGGTCAGGCTATCATCATGTAATAATTAACAAATAAGACATCAATAAGACTTCCTTTAGAACAAGGTATGTTCATCATTATTTCACAGTAGTTCCATTTGGGTTTTCAAATGCACGAGTTTCCTTCATGTTTTCAATGAAAGACATTTCCATGGATTACTTTGATAAGTTTGTCATTATCTTCCCAGTTAAAATTCTTGTATACTCTAAGTCTGAAGAAGAGAATGAGAAAAAATTAAGTATGGTATCAAAAATATTGAGGGAGAATCGGTTGTATGCCAAATTAAGCAAGTGCTCATTCTATCAGAAGAAAATCTGTTATTTGAGTCATATCTTTTGAGAGGAAGGAATAACAGTGGATGCAAAAAAGATAAGGGCCATTGAAGGATGGCCAAAACCAAGGAATGTTTCATAGGTGAGGTCATTCATGGGCCTTGAAGGTTACTATAGGATATTTATTGAAGGATTCTCAAAGATGGCACACCCAATTGCTTCCTTGCAGAAGAAAGCTATGAAGTTGGAATAGACATTGGATTGTGAAAGGAGTTTCCAAAACTTGAAGCATTTATTAACAAGTTCTCCCATACTAAGGATTTTTTATCCACATGAATACTTCATCGTATGCACTGATGCATGTAAAGAGGGACTGAGTGGATTCCTTAGTCATAATGGGTATGTGGTCTGCTATGAATCTAGGGAATTGAAGGAGCTCAAAAGGAACAATGCTTCTCACGATTTGGAATTGTTAGCCATGGTGCATGCCTTGAATATGTGTAGGTACTATCTCATGGGGAAAATATTTTAGGTAAGGATAAACCATAGTGGTATAAAATAATTATTCAAACAACCAACTCTAAATGCCAAGAAAAGTAGCTGGTTAGAGTTCCTCAACAAATAAAATTGTGATATAAAGAATATCAAAGGTAAAGATAAAAAGGTGGTTAATGAACTCAACAGGAGGGTTCATGAGATGCATGCTACAACCATTAGCATGTACCAATCATATTTGAAAGGTAGAATTCTAGAGGCTACAAAATTAGATAAAAAAATACATGGAATTAAGGAAAAACCTTCAACAAGGTAATTTACAGCAGCAGGTTGAAGACTATAAGATGGAAAATGATGAAATTATAATTTACAGGGGAATAATTTATGTGTCGAATTATTAGGAATTGAAAAACCTCATTTTAAAAGAAATACATAATGTGCGTTATGTTGGACACCTAGGTTACCAGAAATCCATTGCACCTATCAAGAGCCAATATTACTGGTCGGGGATGAATAAAGAAGTTGATGATTTTGTTACAAAGTGTTTGGAATGTCAAAAGGTCAAGGCTGAGCATAGACACTCAACTATTCTACTACAACCATTACCCATTTCTCAATGGAAGTGGGAAGTTGTAACAATGAATTTCATCACCAAGCTTCCCAGAACAACCAAGGAACATGACTCCATCATGGTGGTGGTGGATAAGCTTACTAAAGTTTCCCACTTTGTTCCAGTAAATCTCACACACAAGGAAATAAAAATTGTTGATATTTATATGAGGGAAATTTATCAACTACATGGTGTACCCAAGACCATTGTGACTAACATAGACCTGAAATTTACCTCAAATTTTTTGAAGGAATTATTCAAATAGTTTGGGACCAATCTGAATCTAAGCACCACTTATCATCCATAATCAAATGGGAAAAAAGAGAGGGTAAATCAAGTGATTTAAGATATGTTAAGAATGTATGTGATGGATAAAGCATCAAAATTGGAGGATTACTTGCACTTGGTGGAATTTTCTTATAGCAACGGGTATCAAGAATCCCTAAATATGAGGCCATTTGAGGCTATATATGGAAGAAAGTGCAATAGAACAGTAAGTTGGGAAAACCTAGTAGAAATATCAATGGTTGGGCAAGAACTACTTAGGGAACTGGAAGAGATAATGATAAAAATAAAATAGAATTTAAAGGTCGGCTAGGACAAGCTGAAAAGCTATGTCGATAAGGACAGAACTCACAGAGAATTTAAAGTGGGTGACCATTTATTATTGAGAGTAAAGGCCATGATGATCCATAATATATTTACAGAATGAAATGAATATAGATTATTATCAAAATATGTTGAACATAGAATAACAAATATACAGTAAAATTGGTTTCTATTCAATATGTAAATAAGCTGAAATTGTAAAATGCAGTGGAAACAAGCTTGCTAGAATGGTGGTGGCTTATCTCTGAGAAGAGATGTGACGGATGCACTCCTTCACAAGAAGATGATTATGATGAGGCTATGAAGGCATTTTTACAATAAAAAAGAATTTCAAAAACCCTAAACATCCTAAAAACCTAACCCTAGGAGAAGAAGCTCCAAAAGTCATGTGGTCCCCATTTGGGTAAGTTAGTACATCAACTTCTCGGGGTCATAAATTTTGCATACAATCTTTGTTTTAGGCAGAGGATATCCCATTGGAAAGGTCTATCCAAGGACTAAATTTTTTTTTTTCTATATATCAAAGGTCATTCTG
This sequence comes from Picea engelmannii, assembly GCA_009831015.1. NCBI lineage: Eukaryota > Viridiplantae > Streptophyta > Pinopsida > Pinales > Pinaceae > Picea > Picea engelmannii. Next base: position 29,154 of record ML782174.1, read on the forward strand.
ACTATGGCGTGCCCTAAAAAACACTGTTTAGGGCCTCAAAACTATCGTGCGAGTCAGGGACTTGAAAACTAGGGAAAAAATGCCAAACTGGAAAACTGCCAAAATCAGCCAGTTGGATTTGGATTCATGCTAGGTTAGAATAAGGTAGTGTATATTTCTAAAATATGATATATGGCTATGCATTCCATCCAATTACCCCCTTTTCATTGATCTAGGTCATGGTTTAGGTCTAAGTCTAGGTCATTATCATGGTCTAGGTCTAGATATAGGCCTAGGTTGAGATCTAGGCCATGTTCATGGTATAGTTCTAGGTCTTGGTCTTTCCATGTCTTTACATATTTAGGTGTTTCCATGTATAGGTCTAGGTCCATGGATTTCCATGTCTAGGTCAAGGTCATGCCTTACCTTTCTATGTACTAAAGTTTTTAGAGTGTGTGAGAGTGTGAGTGAGAGAGAGAGAGAAACAAATAGAAGGGGTAGAGAGAGTGTGTGTGATTGTGTGAGAGGGAGATTGAAGAATATATATAAGTGGGCTATATAGAGAGTGTGTGTGAGAGTGTGAGAGGGATATAGAGGAAGAAAGAGAAGAGGGGTGGAGAAAGAGTGTGTGATATTGTGAGATAGAGGGAGAGGAAGACAAAGATGAGGTGGAGAGAGAAATTGTGAGAGGGATATATAGGGAGATAGAGAAGTGGGTAGAGAGAGATGGAAGGGAGGTAGATATAGGTTAAGAGAGAAAAGGGGTGGAGTGGGGGAGAGAAGGAGGGGGATACAAAGTGAGGGGGGGAGAGGGGTAGATGTAGGATAGTGAGGGAGAGAGATAGAGAGAGAGATAATAAATATAGTGGGAGGGAGGAGTGTGGGTAGGGAGAGAGTGTGAGATAATGTGAGAGGCGAAGAGAGGTATACCTAAAGGGGGGTAGATAGAGATAGTGTGAGAGGGAGGGAGAGGG
>ML782174.1:30156-41681 GCA_009831015.1 Picea engelmannii
GGAGAGATAGGGAAGGGGGTAGAGGGAGGGAAAGTGATAAAGGCGGGGATTTGGGTGAGAGATAAGGAGGGAATATAATGAGTGAGAGAGGGAGGGGGATACAAAGTGAAGGGAAGAGATGGGTATATGAAAGATATAGAGAAGGGGGGGAGAGGGTGATACATAGAGGTATGGATAAATCCAACAAGAGTGGAAGAGACATTGAAAGTTATATGGAGAGAGAGGTACAGGGAGGTATAAATAAGGGAAAAGAGAAAGAGGGGGAGAGAAATATGGGATAGGGAGAGAGTGTGGGGAGGGTAAATTTCTCCACTTTGTGCTTTCATGGTCCTTTATCACACATTTGTGGCACCTATGACAAGAAAATATAATAGTAATTATAACTAAATATATCCATTGATTTCAATGCATTTGCATGTCCAAATGGTCATGATTTCAATTCATTGAATTCTACCTTTTTCATATTTTTATATCTTAGAGTTTTTTTAAAAATAATTACCACTATAAATCCTACAAGAGGATATATGTCAACAAATTAGTAAGAGAGAGAAATAGGGGGAGAGCGGGAGATATAGAGGGAGTAGGATACAATGAGGGAGAGAGGGAGGGGGGATATAGAGTGAGTGGGAGAGAGGTGTAGGTTTCAGAGAGAGAGAGAGAGAGAGAGAGAGAGAGAGAGAGAGAGAGACAGAGAGAGAAGGATTTATAGAGGGACGAAGGAGCTAAAAGGGATGCAAGAATTGGGAGTGGAGGTAAGTGGAGGGGGAAGGTGGATGGATATGGGTTGTAAAGGAGGAGGGGTAAGAAGAGGGGTAGATAGATGAGATAAGGGGAGAGAGAGAGGGAAAGGATAAGAAAGAAACAAATATGAAGAAACTAATAAGATAGTGTGCATGTTCCTAGAGTGTCTGTGAACTCCTATAGCACATGCACCTTCCTAGATCATATGCTAATTCTTAGGAATGCATGCACATTGGTTGTGATTCAAATTTTTTGGGTTGGAATGAAAACTCTGGCATACATGTATGCTGAGTTGGTTTCATAGGATTTGGGTTCATGATGAAAAACCTAGTGGTTTAGTCTACAAATACATAAAATACTCCATTTTTCTAAATACCTATCTATATATATCCTTTTTACATTGTTTTTATATAGACTACACAAATCCATTACTGACGAAACTACAAACATAGATAGAGTTGTATATGCAGATTATATATATTTTTTACTCTTTTTAATCTATTTGTTTCTTCACATACATCACAATCCTAAGGTACATACCTCTTTTATTTCTGCTATAAAGTTTTTTCAACTTAACCATTTTTAAAATAAGTTATACATCTGCCTAGAGGAGACCTATGTATACAATATAAAAAAAGAGAACTTTTAGATAATGTTAATACCCTTGTATCCTTCACTAATATAAAGTGTTATAATTTCAAGGATATATTGACTTTCATAATTTAAAAAAAATATACAAAATTACTATTATAAATTTGGAAAAAATACACTGCACTAGAAAGATGGGTTCTCTACAATTGTGAATATTTTTGGAAGGTAATGCCATCATTAAGGTACTCAAAACTTGCATTAATACAAAAATATACCTTATATTTTCCTAGAAAAATAACATACCACTCTTATACAAACTCAAATTTCTCATAGTTATTCACAATTTCTACAAATAAAAATTATATATTCAAAAATGTAGCTCAATTTCCTACATGTCAAATTTTTGCACCATATTCAAATTCATTATAAAATCACCCCAGATAATCCTTCCAAGTTAATATATTGTTGTTTAGTCTAGCCATGTAAGCATTGAGTTGGAAGGCATGTTTGACAAAGAGAAGAAGAATCAAGAAATTTGGCCATGCAATTGCATTGGAAATATCCCTTGATCCATAGCTAGTGATAAACTCCCTTGCATTATGCTTGGTTATTTTAAAAGGGCCACTATGGAAAGAGGAATCCAACACTGCTTAGGATCCATTGACATTAATCAAGACATAGAATCTCATAAGGTGGCCATCGATGAATAAGTATGATGATGCATCTTGTTTTGTGAAAATATCACTTTAGACATTCATTTAACAATGTTCCTTTATTGAATGATTGGTTTATTGCATGTTAATGAACACTTAGTTGGACTCACCCTTTATTCCACGCCTCACTTTATGTCCCTGTCAAGTTAGGTTTCATAATCAATATGGACAATTTTTCATTGAGTACCATCCATGGGTGTTGGGGAGCATTAGGGAGTTTCCCTACAAGGTTTTCCTACGAAAACAAATGGAAACACTATAATAATTAGACTTCAAATTAGATATGCACTAGTACATATGGGGTCATTATTCAATGGAATATTACGATGATAAGGATAAAATTAATGGTATTGTCGACTATACGTCCAACTTTTGACAAACTTATGAAGAACATTAAAATATAAATTTAATTAAAAGACAAATTTGAGTTTCATTAAAAGATAAATTTAAAACCGCACTTCTTTGAAATGGGTGAGAGGCCATGAAATGTCATGGAAAGATTGTGATTTTCCAGCATTGACAGGGGAACTATAAATAACATGGATCTCATTGTCACTACCATGTGGAAATTGGTAAATGGATGAAATAAGTGACCAAAAAAGAAAGACACGGGAGGACAGGGAAAGGTAGAATGGATGGTAAGAACAAGAGGGGGTTTGACCTCCCGATTTTCGGTTTCTATTTGCTAAGTTGAATAAGTTCAGTGAATAAGTAAATTTTGAAACGATGAACATTGAATAACTCAGAGAAAGAGATATTTATTCTATTCCAAAGGAGTATGATCCACTCCCACTCTCCTCTGGTGTTTCCAAATGCTAATTGATACCCAATTTCTACATATTTTAAATTATATTATTTCTCAAATTTGTATAATACTCCCAAAATGGCGAAGTAAATGATTGTTGCATCAATATTAAAGAATATTTAAAAACAAATCCTCGAAACCATTACAAGATACCATAACAAAATAGAAAAACCCATGCCATTTCAACATCAACTAGAATTATTTATCATCTATGTGGACGATAAAGCAAAGAAACAACATTCTTTGTTCATTTTCTTGTCGCTTGACACTTATGGTGGTAGATTGTGTGTTTGTAATTTTCAATGGACCCATGGTTGGGAGTGTTCATAATTATGGGTTTTATGAGAAGGTTAGGTTATTTGTATTATGTTAAGCCCTAAATAGTGGCTCATTACCCCTTAATTGAGCTTATTACATTAGTAATGTTATTTTATTTAAGTTGGCTTGAGTCCGTTACTTGTAATTGTACCACCTACTATCCTATATATACCAAGGAGATATTTTCATTTGGAACCATCTTGTACTTGAACATTTATGTGGTGTATAAGGAGGTTGCCCCCTCGAAGAGGATTATTATCTGAAATTATCTCTTTTTCAAGGAGTTGTGTACTTATTCTAAAGTTTTTCTATGTTATATTGATATTTGGTTCTTAACATATGGTATCAGAGCTCAAGGTCTTGGGGTTTTGCTGCTACATCTGAGACACCTTGGAATTTTCGCTATAACATTTCAAAAGGAATGTCGTGGACGATATTTATCAAATGGATCAAGGTACATTGGGTTAAAATTTCAACTCTTGAGGCATTATACTTTCAGAGATACAGTATATGTAAGATAGGGTTCTGGAATCATCATGAATTGAGTCATTGCGGAATTTTCTCTATAAAAATATTTATGTAACGTTTCACACCCTAAAATATGGATTATATTCACATAAATTAGTAAGGTACCTGTGGTAAAATATTCAGCTTCTTGGTCATCTTACATTTGTATATACACCCTGTGGAAGATAGGGTATCTGACTAGTCTCAAGCAAGTTTTCTGGGTAAAAAAATAATAAATTCTTCCTAGAGTTTCCAAATTGAGTGATACTGGTTGAATTGGATAGTGGACAATCCATAGTATTTCTGGTACGAGTTTCAGAATTTTATATCAATTATTTTGTGTGGGGAACACTATACAAGTGAGATCTACTAGAAAGGACAAAAGTCAACAAGTTGTGGGGAAGTTACTGTAAATTCCACTTGCAACATCCAATTTTTATCAGACATGTGGCATTGCAGAGAAGAAATATCAGATAACTACAAAAAATAAATTTTCATACCTAGAAGGGATGAAACTTTGGAGATACAACAGAAAAAAGATTGTCTAGCAGAACCACTTCAAAATCAAGGTTCAAAAGTGATACTTGTCCAACATTCCACCCAAAAAGGTAACTTCTACACCAAATAAGCCTTTGGACAGTCCTACTTGGACTCTTGATGAAGGTGAAGAAATGCGTAGGGACAAATGAATTACGAAAGAAGACAATGAAAAAAGATGAACTACAAGGGATGATGGATTCAACTAAAGCTAAATTGGAGGCAATAATGGATACTAAGATGGATGGTTTAAAAAGGGATATCATGGAAGCATTGAAACATTTTCTAATAGAGAGGACACCTGAAAGTGAAAATGTATCCCATGAAATTCATGATGAGGACAGAAGGAAGATGAATCAAAAATGGAGAAACTCCAACTTTGGGTTGAAGACGAACCACATCCCTAAGATCGATATGAGGAATTTTGATGGCAAGGACCCAATCACATGGATACTTCAGATGGAGCAATTCTTTGATCTACATAATGTGCCACATACAAAAAAGGTATGAATTGCTTCTTTATATTTTGAACCCAATCAATTTGTATGGTATCAATGGCTTTGTTCTTGAAAATTACTCGTCACTTGGACAATTTTCATGGACGAAATGATAGCACACTATGAGGATACAAGGAGCAATACCTTCTTTAGCCAATTGATAAATCTCAAGCAAAGGGGTTTAGTTACAGAGCACATTGAGAACTTCCAAAGATTGAATATAAAGGTAACAAATATTCTAGATGAGCACTTGATTGATGTATTCATAGGAACTTTAAAGGATAACATTCAACATAAGGTTCGCCTTTGGGAACCCAAATCATTGGAGTATGCATTTAGGGTGGCAAGAAATGTTGAAAGTAAAAATATGGCTATGGCTACTAGAAGGACCAATCCTAACATCTATAGACAAAATACTGCTCCTTCTTCTAAAATACCTCAACCTACAAGGTTGACACCTCAACAATTGGAGGAAAGAAAAGAAAAAGGTTTATGCTTTAATTGTGACCACAAGTACATTAAGGGACATAAGTGTGGTGAGAAGAAATTATTCTACATAGATTGTGAAGAGTAATAATAACAAGAACAAGAACAAGAACCATCTCAAGATGAAAATGTAGAAGCAATCTTGTCTGAAGAGTTGACTCCCACAATATCGTGTAATGCATTGGCTGGAATTATCACTCCTCAAAACCTCAACATTGAAGGATATATCAAAAAGGAAAAGGTAATAGTCCTAATTTATTTTGGTAGTACTCATAATTTCATTCACTATAAATTAGCCAAAGCTCTCAATTGCTTTGTATATCTAGTGCCAGAGTTTCAAGTAATGTTTGTAGATGGAGGAACTATCAATTGCTCAGGAAAATGCAATAAGATCAATCTTACTATGGGGGAATATGTAATGAATAGTTTAATGATTTCTATACCCATGGGTGGTGTTGATGTTGTACTAGGGATCCAATGGTTACAATCATTAGGAACAATGGCTTTTAATTTTTAAGAACTTTTCATGAAATTTTCATTGGAAGGAAAAGAAATCGAGTTAAGAGGTATCACAGGGAAAACCAGTAAGGTGATAACCTCTAATGGCATGAAACAATTATTGAAAAAGGGGCATCAAGGTGTTATTGTTCAACTATGTTCATTAGATGTTCAAACATCTAAGCCATCTATTCCTCTAGATCTCCAAGGGATCATTGATAAGCATTCCAAATTATTTGAAGATATTCCCAAAGGTGTTCCACCCACTCGAAATCATGATCATGATATTCACCTAATTCCTAGGAGTGTTCCTCTTAACATTAGGCTGTACAGATACCCTTATGCCCATAAGAGTGAAATTGAGAACATGGTTGAAGAAATGTTAGAGACTAGCATTATTATACCTAGCCAAATTTCTTACTCTGGACCAATGGTAATGGTATTCAAGAAAGATGGCTCATGGAGTATGTGTCCTGATTATAGAGAGATCAACAAGATCACTATTAAAGATAAGTTTCCCATTCCCATCATTGATGAATTGTTATATGAACTACATGGAGAAATCTATTTCAAAAAGTTGGATCTTTGTTTAGGGTATCATCAGATAAGAATGAAGGAAGAAGATATCCCCAAAAAAGCATTCCGAACTCATGAAGTCCATTATGAATTTTTGGTCATTTCTTTTGGCCTTACAAATGCACCTTCCACATTCCAAGGGTTGATGAATTCCATTTTCAATCCCTTCCTTTGAAAATTTGTGTTAGTATTTTTTGATGATATACTAATCTATAACAATTCTTTGGAGGATCATGTGTGACATGTTGACAAGGTGATACAACTACTAAAGGAGCAACAACTATATGCCAAACCATCCAAATGTTTCTTTGGGGTGAAGGAGATAGAGTATTTGGGTCATATTGTATCTCATGAAGGCGTCAAGGTAGACCCTAACAAGATTAAGTCCATGATGGACTGGTCGATTCCCAAAACATTGAAGAATATTAGAGGATTTTTGGGTTTGACATGTTACTACCGCAATTGTTTTTGACACTATGGAAGAATAACAACACCTTTAATGACACTAACTAAGAAGGATGCATTTTCATGGACTCTAGAGGAAACTAAATATTTTGAACAACTTAAAGAGGTGATGTGAAAATATTCTGCCTTGAACACTCTAGACTTCACAAAAACCTTTATTGTGGAATGTGATTCCTTGGGAAATGGAATTGGTGCTATCCTTATGCAAGAAGGAAGGCCCCTGGATTTTGAAAGTCGACCACTCAATGGAAAGGACTTACACAAACCCATTTATGAGAAGGAAATGATGGCAATACTACATGCATTGAATAAATGGCATACTTACCTAATAAGTAGGCACTTCAAGGTAAAAAAAAATCATGATAGTCTTAAATACTTCTTGGAACAAAGACTATCTTTAGAAGAGAAACAAAAATGGGTGACCAGGGTATTGGGTTATGATTTTGAAATCATCTATAAAAAATGGAAGAAAAATGTTGTGGCAGATGCACTCTTAAGAAAGGATGAATATGTTGAGGCATTTCTCTATGCGATCTTGATCATCCAACTCTATTGGATAATATAAGCAAGGGATGAATGGAAGAATGAAGAAAAAGTGTGGAATCTCATTCAAAGGTTGCAACAGGATTCCAATGCATCAGATACATTTACATGGAAAAATGATTCACTATGGTACAAAGATCACTTATATTTATGTAAGAAAACCCAACTCAAACAAAAGGTAATATTGGAATTTCACACCTCTCTAGTAGGAGGGAACTCATGATTTTTTAAAACCTATCATAGGGTCAAGAAGGAATTTTTTTGGGATGGACTTAAAATGAATTTTCAAAGGTTTGTCTCAGAATGTTTGGTTTGCCAACAAAATAAGGTGGAAACAATTAAGACCCCAGGTATTTTACAACCATTATCCATCCCAAGTCAGCACTAGGAAGAGGTTTCCATGGATTTCATAACAAGGTTACTAAATTCTGAAGGAAAGAGTGTCATCATGGTGATTATTGATAGAATCACCAAGTATGCACACTTTTGTGCACTCTCTCATCCCTTAAAAGCCAATACATTTGCCACTACCATTCATGGAGACAGTTCAAAAGCTACATGGCAACCCAAAGATTATTGTAAGTGACAGAGATCTCATATTTACTAGACATTTTTGGACATAATTATTTTCTTGTTTGGATACTCAATTGTCTCATAGCTCATTCTATCATCCTCAATCTGATGGACAAACTGAGATAGTGAACAAATTTATGGAAGGATACCTTTGTTTCTTTGTCTCTGATAAACAAACACAATGGTTCAAATGGTTACCCTTGGTAGAATGGTGGTATAACACTTCATTTCATACTACAACAAAAATGACACCATTTATGGCACTCTATGGATACCACCCTCCTTCCATCACTTATTCTCTAAAAGAAAAATCTAAGGTTCAAGCAGTGGAAGATCACATCGAGCATCAACAACAAGTTCTACAAATCTTAAAGAACAACTTGATCATGGCACAAAATCACATGAAACAACAAGCAGATCAACATCGTAGTGAAACAAGTTTTGAAGTAGGGGATTGGGTGTTTTTAAGACTACAACCATACAAAAATATGTCTCTTAAGAAATCCAAGAAGGATAATAAATTATCACCAAAGTACTATGGCCCTTATAAGGTGTTACAAAAGATTGGTACTATGGCATACAAATTGGAGTTGCCTGCATCTTCATGAGCACACCCAGTTTTCCATGTTTCATGCTTAAAGAAGGTTATAGGTGACAAGATCTTAGTTCAAACTATATTTCCAAAACTTTATGAGGAAGGAAAAATCATATTGGATCCTGAAGCCATTACTGACACAATAATTAGCTAGTTGAGGAATAGATCCATTTCAGAGTATCTCGTTAAATGGAGGAAAGTACCGACTGAAGATTCCACTTGGTAAGATGAGTCTTTTATACAGAAGCATCAAGAGTTACTCAAGTATTGAGGACAACACTTGTCTCAATGGGAGGGGAATTTTAATCCCTAAATAGTGGCTCATTAACCCTTAATTGGGGCTTATTACAATAGTAATGTTATTTTATTTATGTCGGCTTGAGTCCATTAGTTGTAATTGTAACTCCTAGTCTCCTATATATACCAAGGAGACATTTTCATTTGGAATCATATTGTACTTGAACATTAATGTGGTGTATAAGGAGGTTTTTGATTTTTCATAAGTTAGGTTAAGCATGTAGTTCATTTAATTTGTTTGCAAATGTTGTATGTATTCCACCAATATAGCAAGTCTTATGTTTAAGCATTTTTGAGTGCCTTTTATCGAATTTATAACATTTAAAGAATCCCCATGAACTTTTAGAATCCGACATCCTTTTTCTATGGCAAAGACAATGAGTAGTTTGAGACTCATCATCTCTACAAAATTATTTGTTCCTGAACTGAGGCCGGAATTCAGGACAAGATAGTGTGTGGGAGAAAAGTAGAGGAGTCCTCCCCCTCCATAGAGAGCTTGTGGTGAGGCTCCATCAAAAAATCCCCAGGGGGAAGTCCTGTCGAGTACTAACTCTTGCGTTTGTATTATGAGTGGGCTAGTTTTCTATGAGAAGAAAGACAACAAGAGAGAGATATTGTTTGTTGCTGATATCTCAGGGCGAAGAGGTACACCTTTTAAGATGAAGGAGTTATGGGAAAGCCAAATGCCCCAAATGAACAAGAGGGGAAGATCTTTTAAGTGTTTGTAATATTTATTATTCCACCAAGAATTCCAGGAATGCTCCAAGTCCCTTCCTTCCCACATGCACTATAGATTTTGCATCTTGGAGATTTCCATCCAGACTTTGTTGATGTAACTACAATTCAAAAAAATATGGGTAGAAGACTCTTCTTTAGATTTGCAAAGAGTACACCATACGGGTCCAACAAAACTCGATTTCTGAAGGTTGTCCCAAGTTGGGACCTTATTTTGAAGGACATTCCACATGAACAGTCGGGTTTTTGTTGGGTTTTTAACTTTCCAAAGTTTACCCCACCACCAAACTGCCTCTTGTATACTCAAATCTGAATTTCATTTTAAGTAACCCAGTTTGGGAGAGTAGGAACCGGAGGTGGTAGGGTCCCAAATTATTTCATCCTCAGAGTCTGAAAGTATGATATGTGTTATCTTTAGGCAGTGGGTAAAATGCTCCAGTTCTCGAATTTCTTCTTCTTTGATCCCCAAACTATAGGGATCCTTCCATCCTCGAGCCCAAAGAGTAGAGCGATTGGGGTCCGCCAAGGAGCTTAGGAAAAATATGTCCCTGGAGTGCAATGTACTTCCGAACAATAACTTTAGTCCAAAGAGTAGAAGTATTAATAAGATGCCACCCCCCCTTTTCTTCCATTAATTTGGAGAAGAAAAAAATGTTTTTCAATCCCCACCCACCCAAAGCCTCTGGTGTGGCTATTTTCTCCCAGCGAACCGAAGGAATTACATGTGACTCTAATTTCCCACTCCAAAGAAACTTTGTGGTGAGTTTTCTTGCAGCATTTAGAATTCCTTTAGGGATCTAAGATAAGGACATCCAGTAAACAGGGATGGCATCCATGACTGATTTTACCAAGACCAACCTTCCTGCTCATGACAGCCACCAGTGACTCCAAGTGTTTAGTCTTTTATCCAGTTTTTGAAGGAGCCACTTTCAATCTTATTTTCTATAGTTGTTGGGTTTTAGATTAAAACCCAAGTAATTTACTCCATCATAAAAATACCTTATTTCGAAAGGAAAGAAATTATGATGGGCTAGCTCTTCTTCTTCTGATAGCAGGAAAGTAGTGAGTGACGATTTTCGTTCATTTATTTGCATCACTGTTGCTTTTGAGAAAAGTGACAGAATTTCCCTTAGAGTCTCAACTTCCCTTCGAGACCCTCCACTGAAAAGAAAGACATTATCCACAAAAAGGAGATGTGTGAGAGACATAGCATCTGTGATTTTGATTCCCGAGAGTTCACTTGTAGTGTTACCTTGTGTAAGTGCTCTGCTAAGTCCTTCTACTACCAAGAGAAAGAGGAGTGGTGACAAGGGGAAACCTTGGTTAAGCCCTCTTTCTGGAGTGAAAAGAGGTGATGTTGATCCATTTATTAAGAATGCAAAGGATGTTGAGGTAAGAAAACTCATGATCCAAGTAATGAAAGGAACTTCAAACCCTAAATGAGTCAATAATAACTAAATATAAAACCAGCTAACTCGATCATAGGATTTTGAGAGATCTATTTTAAGAACTTCCCCTTTTAATTTCTTGGTCTTCATACTATGTAAACCTTCTTGTTCTATTCCTATGGCTTCATGAATCTGGCTCCCTTCTAGAAAACCAAATTGTTGTTTCGAAATATTCTTTGAGAGGATTTTCTTGAACCTTTGGGCTATAATTTTGGATACAATTTTATAAGCACAGTTACAAAGTGAGATGGGTATGAATTCATCTAGTGTCTTTGGATTATTCGTTTTTGGGATGAGAGAAATGAAGGTGGAGTTGAGACTCCGAGGGATACATCCTAAAATCCTTGTATTCTCCACCATTTTCAATAGATCTGTTTCTATAATCTCATAGCATCACAGGAAGAATTCGATGGTCCAACCATATGGGCCTGGACTTTTATCTTTTTGGAAACTATGAAATATGTTAAGAACCAAACATCAATATAGCATAGAAAAACCTCAAGAAAAGTACTCAACGCCTTGAAAAAGAGATAATTTCAGATAATAAGCCTCTTCGAGGGGGAAACCTCCTTTTACCCCACTTAAATGTTCAAGTACAAG
>ML782174.1:66894-78401 GCA_009831015.1 Picea engelmannii
GGGGAAGGGAGAGAGAGGGGGGAGGAAGAGGAGAAGACAAAGAGAGGGAAAGAGGGAAATAGGGTGAGGTTAAGAGGGAGAGAGAGACATGGGTAGGAAGGGAGGGAGAGGGAGGGATGGAGAGATAGAGAGATAATAATTTTTAAAAAAAATAGCCCATACTAGAATGATGTGTTCTATACAATTATGTAGATTTCTTTAAGGAAATTTCATTGTTAAGGTACTCAAAATTTGCACTAACAAAAACCTATGCATTATATTTTTCATGAAGAATAACATACCAATGTTATAAAAAACCATATTTCACATAGTTATACACAAATTCTATAAATAAAAATTGTATACTCCAAAATATAATTCAATTTACTACATTTTATGTTTTTACACCATATTCAAAATCATTGTACAATGTAAAATTACCTTGAATAATCCCTCCAAGTTAACAAATTGGTATTTTTTCATGTTTGCATTTCCACTAACACATCATGAGAGACCATCATTAGCTTGCACCCACCCTTTAATTAAATTTGTATATCAAAAGACAAAATTGATGTGTGGTTTTTTCTTCAATGTTATAAAATGGATCTCATTTAAATGTCTATAATGTGATTAAACTTGTATATTGTAACATTATATATTTCGACAAGAAATATTCTCATTCAATGGAAGAAAAATGTTATGCTCGTCTTGGGATTAGGATTTAGGATCGGAGATTAGGTTTGGGGTTTGGATTTAGGATTTAAGCTTCATGCCTATTCTTAGGATTAGGATTTAGGCTTAGGCTCACGGTTAAAGATTAGGGAATTAGATTTAAGGTCAGGGTAGGGTGCAATAGATTATTCTTTGTGGATTAAGCTAAGGTAGAGTATATTATGGTACATGCATTAGGTTATTCTATATTAGGGTATATTAGACTAGGTATTCTAGGTTAGGGTGGGATTGGATAGGATATGTTATTGTTGTGTAGGTTAAGGTAGGTAGAAAAGTCTAGGATATTCAAGGGAAGGGTATTTTAGGTTAAGGTTAGTGTAATATAGGATAGATTAGGTGTAATATCCCTAGGTCGAACCCCAATTGTACATAGAAATGTAAATGTTTTATAGGTTGGTGAGCTAGGTTGTTATAGGCTAGAAGGCTTATGTGAATATTAGGCCAGGGATCCTCGATGCTAAAGGATAATGAGCATATTTTTGTAATATGTAAACACTCATATTATTAATGAAAACAAACCACTGCATGTAGACTGATCCACAAATGAGTATGGGGGGATAAACTCCACTAGAAATGGAAAGGGGGTCTAAGAGTTTAGGAAAGGGCTAAGCTAGGGGGATTAATCCCATTGGAATATTGTTATATTATTCCTTAAATCTAAGGTAATGGATATTTTTATATATCCAAAGTCTTGAAAGTAGGGACAAAGGAGTCCCTTGGAGTTCCAAGTGTCCTTTTTTTTTTCCTTGGAAAAAAAGCATAATTTTATTAGTTTTAGAAACAAAATTACAGTCTATATATACACATATAAAAATAGTGTATTATGTTATAGTGTGGTCTTATAGCTGTATGTTATTCATTTCATTTCAAGGATGCTTCTATAAGTTCCTTTGTTCTGTTTAGTATTTGGATCTGGTTCTATTGTAGATGCTTCTATAGTCTTTATATACTCCGTTTTGAATATTGTGTGCAAAAAATATATACAACGATTGTAGTTGATTGTTTGTCAAATAACATGAAACTCCTACTCTTCAAAGTATTGTTCAAAAACTAATTGTTTGCTCCAAAAAAGGATTGTGCCAATATTCATTTGATTTTTCATTATGGTGCTTAGTTATTTTCCACTGGCCCATAACCATGTTAATCCCTTCCTTCAACCTCTAGTCGGCTTCTTTATTATTTTCCCTATAGACATGAAGGCAATCAAATAAGTCAAAATTTGTTTGCAAACGTTGTATGTCTTCCACCAATCTAGCAAGTCTTATGTTTAAACATTTTTGAGTGCATTTTATCCAATTTATAACATTTAAAGAATCCCCATAAACTTTTAGAATCCAACATCCTTTTCTTATGGCAAAGACAATGAGCAGTTTGAGACTCATAAGCTATACAAAATTATTTGTTCCTGAACTGAGGCTAGAATTCAGGAAAAGATAGTGTGTGGGAGAAAAGTAGAGGAGTCCTCCCCCTCCACAGAGAGCTTGTGGTGAGGCTCCATCAAAAACTCCCCAGGGGGAAGTCTTGTCGAGTACTAACTCTTGTGTCTGTCTTGTGGGTGGACTAGTTTTTTGTGAGAAGAAAGAAGCAATAGAGAAATATTGTTTGTTGTTGAGATCTCATGGGGAAGAGGTACACCTTTTAATATGAAGGAGTTCTGGGAAAGCCAAACACCCCAAATGACCAAGAGGGGAAGATCTTTTAAGTGTTTGTAATCTTTATTATTCCACCAAGAATTCCAGGAATGCTCCAAGTCCCTTCCTTCCCACATGCACTATAGATTTAGTAGCTTGGAGATTTCCATCCAGACTTTGTTGATGTAACTAAAATTCAAAAAAATATGGGTAGAAGACTCTTCTTTAGATTTGCAAAGAGTACACCATACGGGTCCAACAAAACTCAATTTTTGAAGGTTGTCCCAAGTCGGGACCTTATTTTGAAGGACATTCCACATGAACAGTTGGGTTTTTGCTGGGATTTTAACTTTCCAAACTTTACTCCACCACCAAACTGCCTCCTATATACTCAAATCTGAATTGCATTTTAAGTAACCCAGTCTAGGACTTGGAGGGGCTAGGGTCCCAAATTATTTCATTCCCAGAGTCTGAAAGTGTGATATGTGTATCTTTAGGTAGTGGATAAAATGTTCCAGTTCTCGAATTTCTTCTTCTCTGATCACCAAACTCTAGGGATCCTTCCATCCATGAGCCCAGAGAGTAGAGTGACTAGGGTCCACTAAGAAGCTTAGGAAAAAGATGTCCCTGGAGTGCAATGTACTTCTGAATGATAATTTTAGTCCAAGGAGTAGAAGTATTAATAAGATGCCACCCCCCCCTTTTATTCCATTAATTTGGAGAAGAGGAAAATGTTTTTCAATCCCCACCCACCCAAAGCCTTTAGTGTGGCTATTTTCTCCTAGCGGATCCAAGGAATTATAGGTGACTCTGATTTCCCACTCCAAAGAAACTTTGAGGTGAGTTTTCTTCCAGCATTGAGAATTCCTTTAGGGATCGAAGATAGGGACATCCAGTAAACAGGGATGGCATCCATGACTAATTTTACCAAGACCAACCTTGCTGCTCGTGACAACCATCGGTGACTCAAAGTGTTTAGTCATTTATCCAGTCTTTTCAGGAGCCACTTCCAATATTCTTTTCTATAGTCATTGGGTTTTAGATTAAAACCCAAGTACTTTACTCCATCATATAAAGCCCTTATTTCGAAAGGAAAGAAAGTATGATGGGCTAGCTCTTCTTCTTCTAATAGCAGGAAAGTAGTGACTGACGATTTTCATTCATTTATTTGCATCCCTATTGCTTTTGAAAAAAGTGAGAGAATGTCCCTTAGAGTCTCATCTTCCCTTCGAGACCCTCCACTGAAAAGAAAGACATCATCCACGAAAACGAGATGTGTGAGAGACATAACATGTGTGATTTTGATTCCCGAGAGTTCACCTGTAGTCTTACCTTGTGTAAGTGCTCTGCTAAGTCCTTATACTACCAAGAGAAAGAGGAGTGGTGACAAGGGGCAACCTTGTTTAAGCCCTCTTTCTGGAGTGAAAAAAGGTGATGTTGATCCATTTATTAAGAATGAAAAGGATGTTGAGGTAAGACAACTCATGATCCAAGTAATGAAAGGAACTTCAAACCCTAAATGAGTCAATAATAACCAAATATAAAACCATCTAACTTGATCATAGGATTTTGAGAGATCTATTTTAAGTACTTTCCCTTTTAATTTCTTGGTCTTCATACTATGTAAACCTTCTTGTGATATTCCTATGGCTTCATGAATCTGTCTCCCTTCCAGAAAACCAAATTGTTGTTCTAAAATATTCTTTGAGAGGATTTTCTTCAACCTTTGGGCTATAATTTTGGATACAATTTAATAAGCACAGTTACAAAGTGAGATGGGTATGAATTCATTTAGTGTCTTTGGATTATCTGTTTTTGCGATGAGAGAAATGAAGGTGGAGTTGAGACTCTGAGTGATACATCCTGAAATCCTTGTATCCTCCACCATTTTCAATATATCTGTTCTTATAATCTTATAGCATCCTAGGAAGAATTCGATGGTCCAACCATATGGGCCTGGACTTTTATCTTTTTGGAAACTATGAAATACTTCTAGGAGCTCTTTTTGTGTAATTTCTTTCATCAAAAAATGATTTTTTTTCTTCTTCCATGAATCTGGGAAAAAATTGTTCCGCTTTGACTACTTCCTCTATTGTAGCTTAGCTTTATTCTTTAAATAGATTCTAGAAGTAGTTTTTTTCTTGTGTTGACATTCCTTCAAAGGAAGTTTCCATGTTTCCATCTTGATCTTTTAAATGCCAAATAGTATTGAATTTTTTGTTTCCTTTGGCATAGGTTTGAAACAAGTTTGTGTTTTCATCTCCACTTTCCAACCATATAGCTCTGTAATCTCTGGGTTTCTTCTTTTTCCTTAAGCAGTTTTATCCTCTTTTTTTCCAATTGTAGTAATCTAAATTTTGACTTTGTTGTGCTCAAAATGTCCCTTCATTGTCTAAGAACCTTTTTGGAATGCCCAAGGTTTTACTTTTTGTTTGATTCTTCTTAAATTTTCAGTAAAGTTTTTGATTGTGTTAAATCTTGTCGATAGGGGATCCAATGCTCCTTGATCATATTCAAAAAGGATTCATCTTCAAGACACGTCTTGTTGAATTTAAAAGTGTTTGATGGTTTTTCAAAACCCTGTCTAAGCTCCAGGAAGGTAGGGTGATGATCTGACAATCCTCCAAAGCTTATCCACTACTTGATAGTCAGAGAGTTTCTCATAAGAGAATCATTAATTAGAGATATATCAAGCCTTTTTTCCACTCCATCGGACCTATTGTTTTTCGAAGTTGGTTTGAGGAAAAGTGGATCTAGGTCTGTTAGATTGGCTTCTGCAAATTTGTTTCCGAAATAATCACCCAGTGAAAAAGGTCTTGCACTATACCCCCAAACTTTAGAGGGACCCAAGGAGAGATTTAAATACCCCCCTAATATACGTAGCTCATTAAAGAATGATTTTTTGAGGAGTGTTTTCCAGAAAGGTTTCTTGCTCAGATAAGGTCCATAGATGTTAAGTAAATGGACTGTCTCTTTTAAAGCAAGGAAAAAAATCATAAGCCCAATTCCGGATTCCAAATTACTTGGACTTTGAGAGTTCCAACTAGTAGCCAATCCTCCATATATTCCCATAGCATCTACCGATGTGAAAATACACTCCAGTAGTAAGCGCTTGTTTTTACGTCCTGCCCAACCCCCAAAGTCTTTTGAAGAAGCAGAAATTCCAAGTGTTTTGTGTAGACCACCCTTTTTAAGGAAGATTTTTTGTGGGCTCCTGCCAAACCCCTGCAGTTATAGGACGTGATATTCATACCAGAACCTTGCTTTGGGGCTTCGCTTCTCTAATTTCCCATTCAATAGATTGTTGGGTTTTGGCCAAAAGATCTAATCTGACCTTTGATTGTGATTTAGAAAGAAGTGATTTTCTCCCCCATCCTCCCTGACGGAGAGAGGAAACTTCATCCTTTCCCAGTCCACCTTGTTTGGGATCTTAATAAATATTGGGTAGATGAAGGAATATTTTTCTTCACGAAGGCAGAGTCGTTTAGGAGGGGGCGGGGCTTCCAAAAGGGGAGGATCAATGGATCTATCTAGTGTGGTTTTGGGACAATTTATGGTGACAGTGTTAAATTCTTGCAACAACACACACAAAAACCCATATAACATTAAGCCTTGGAAAATAAATCTTCGCCACACCACAATGTTGAAGGATACCTAATTTAGGAGATGGGTTTTGCTCAAATAGATTCAAAATAATCCCAATTAATTGTATAATCAAATATACAAAATTTAGTGGGACAAAGGAGCCACAAAACAAGGTCTCTTATCCAAAAATTTCTTAAAGTACTACAAATTTATCATGTTGCAGTAGGTTAAAATTGCACCCAAAAGATGATGAAGTAGTACTCACCATTCAATGACTTAAACCCTTTACAAAAATAATATAGAAAGAAAAACCAAGAACATAGTATCCTAAGTTCATCACAATTATCAACAATGTAACAAGGATTATGTCCTCAGGACCTTTCCTTCCTTGATTTTCATAGAAAAAATAGGAAGAATTGAATCTGAAGAGAGATTGGGAGAAGCTACTAAGACAAATATGTTTTTTGATGTAGCGAGGTGGTCGTCCAAAGAGTTAAAAGTAATTCGATGCAAATAACATAAGATTAGATGCCTTGTTTGTGCTTATGTAGATGAGTGTACTACTCATGCTTGCAGGTCAAATACCTTTAATCTGATTGGAACAATTCTAACTCCTTCCATTTTGCAAATGAACAAATGCACTACTTAATCAATTTCCTTGCTGACGACACTATTCACTTGTAAATAACCATAAATCTCTTGGACCATTCTACTATTTTGTCATATTGATCTAAAAAACTTACCCTTATGTACACTTCACCTCGAGGTCCATCTCTATCGATCATAATTGTAACCATGTGTACTTTCTCGAAAACTTCAACAAAATTATCCCACAGCCTCCTAACCGAGAAATTGAAACCATGTATATGGAGTATCTCTTAACCCATAAACCTCAAACCCAAATGATGTAAATGCAAATCTTGTGTTCTCTTTATATAATTCCATAACCATGCATAGCATGCAAATCATTTCAATAGTGCAAACCCAAATTCTAAATATTTATATTTCAATCATTCAAATGTTAGTGGAAGTTACTAAAGGCAAATATTTCCCTACATGTCTAAAGCTCATTTCTACCACAAATATCCCTACTCGTGTAAAATGGATGGAGAATGTCTTTAAAAAAAACATTTGAGACCAACTAGAAGTAAGGAACCAATAAAAATGGCCAAGACAAAGGAAGGGACTTTGGGTTAAACCTTGTAGTCCGAGAGCATCAACTAGACAATACGATTATAGAAAAAAACATTTTTACAACATCCGAAGTGCTTTACACATACGTATAAAGTAGAATCACATTTCGTTAAACGTGGAAACAGTCCATTTCTTTATTAACGTGTCATAGACATATCTACAAATTAATCTTTAAAAAGCCTAAGAGGTTTAACAACTTACCATATTCCCCCGCAACAATGTTGAATGGATAAAACTTATATCCATTGAAGAAAAATCCTTCCTGTATTTTCAAGTTCCTCCTCACCGGATCGTATACTTACCACGACATTTGGGGTTCTCCCAGTTTTTTGAACTCACTCATATCCGGAGGAAAAGCATGAATGAAAACCGAAAGAAAAGCATCTATCCGTGGAAGAAAGGATATCTAAATCTATCCGTTGAAAAAAAAACATCTAACCGTTGGAAGAAAGGATATATAAATCTCAAATCTCAAACAATTTCAACATTTACCTTCTCCTTCCTCCTTTATCCATGCTCAGGTGCGGCTGTGTGTCTGGGTTTCTGGGTCTGAGTGGAATATGAGTCTGTGTGATCTGTGTGTGTTCGGTTGTCCGAGTCTGTGTCCGTGTGTTGTTTAATGTCCGTGTCTGAGTCAGTGCGTGATAAAAGAGGCTGGGCTGGACTGAAATAGATGCAATGCATTTCGGCTGGCTGGACTGGAATGGAGGCAAACGAGCTTCAGGGGAATCGAGGATATAGTTGAGATCAATTCTCTCTCTCAATGATTGCGGGGCATCAACTCCAGGTGCATTCTTTATTATTCCTTCATATTCCTTCTCTTAGATTCTGTTATTTTCCTGGGCGTTGCAATGAGGGGCGGATTCTATTTTTAAGTGTTGTAATGTGCGATGAGTTTTTATTATTTCACCTGAGCTATGCTTTTCTGCCAGAAGCCGTGAATGCGTTTCTGTGTATATTTTCCGCCTTGCAGTGAGGGTTGGGGTTGGGTTCTTCTCTCAGCGAGCTGGCGATCTGAGATCTGCTCTGTTCTGCTCTCAGAAACCCTAGAAAACCTTATGCATCAATGGTTTAAAGTTTTTGGACTTTGCATAACATTAGAGGCACAAACCTTTTGCATCATGGTTTAGATTTTTTGAAATTTTTTTACCCACGTAGACTTTCAAAGTCCTTCATCAATAAACACAGTGGGTTGGATTCTGTGCTTAGCTGGGCTCAAACCGAATCAGATCACGCCACAGGTTTCTCTACTCGCGCCTACACCTCTGCCTGCTTATTCATTAACCGGATCACATTGCAGGTTTCTCTTCTCCCACCTCTACCTCTGCTCGCTTATTAATTTACTTTCTCTCTTGGTGTAGTTTCTTTAATTAATTAAATTCTTTCTCTCTTGGTGTAGTTTCTTTAGCTTCTTTAATTTAGATTTCGGGTTTCTACGTTTATTCGTTGCTATCAAATTCTCTTTGTCCCCAGCCACTTCGTTCGTAGCAATTTATTTCATATGTATTAATTTATTTATATCATATTTGTGGCACAAAGTGTGTGCATCATGGTTTAATTTTTTTTTAAATATTGGAAAGACATTTATGAAATCCCGCCTATTTTGGTTGTCTCTTCTCAATGAACATCTCCGTCCCTCCGATGAACATTTTTATGAACGTAGTTTTAGAGTTTTCTATTAGGTTTTTTCACACTTTTCCTATGAATATATTTATATGAATATTATTTACATTTTGAAGTTTTTTGTTAAACGGGTTAAGATTTTATATTATTAATTTGTGTATGGTTTGTTGTATAAAATCTATATAGACTTATATTTTTAAAATCTATAAAAGATTTTTATATCTATACGTTATTATTATATTGGTCATAAATAATGAAAATATATTATATTCATTATAAAAAATTATTGATATCATAATTTATATTGGTAATCTCTCCTATATAAACTTTTGTGAAACATTTTTTCACAGACATTTTAATTCTTAAATGTATTAAGAATTAATTTTCTTTTTAATTTAATATTAATTATATAATCAAATAATTATTATAATTGTATGATATTAAAGAGTAATATTTTATTTATTTATTTATTATAATTGTTTGATATGAAAGAATAATATTTTTTATTTGTTTATTTCTATTTTGGATTATTTATTTAAATTATAACAATATGTATATTTATTATTTTTGATAATATAAATGTTTTTTTTAATTTTTTTATTTAAGTTTTATGTTCTTTTAAAATAAGATTTAATTATATCATAATTGCTTTTTTTTTTTATATGTATAGGTATATTTCATTATGTAATAAATACTATAAATGTTTTTTTTTTAATAAGATTTAATTATATGACAATTGGTTTTTTTCTTGTATATGTATGGCTATATGTCATTATGTAAATTATGTCAATAATGTATGTGAAAATTTTATAAAATAATTGAAAGTACTGAAATTTTTAATAATTTTTAATATTATAAATTATTGGTAACAGTGATTTAGTGTTTTTAAGTATCTATATAATATGTTTGTTATATTTGATTGATTTATTTATATGATATAAATTTTAAAATTAATATTATTATTATTATTATTATTATTAATTTGTTATGTATTTTTTTATTAATTTGTGCAAATTTATTATAAATATTTATAATTAAAATGTGAATAAATATTTATTTATTTTTATAATTTTGATTGTTTAAAATGTTTATTTATGTTTATATTTTTTATGTAATTAATTTCATATGTCAAAAAAATGTATACAATTTTTTGCATTGGAAAAGTATTTTATTATGTTTTAATTTAAATAATTTGTAAATATTAATATCATTAATAATTCTTAATAGGTAGAAAACCCAATTTTTTAAATTTTAATAGTTATTATTAGAAAAAATGAATTTTCTAAATTTTAAATGTTATTATTAGAAAAATTGATTTTTCTAAATTTTAAATCGTATTATTTGAAAAATTGAATTTTCTAAATTTTAAATGTTATTATTTTCTAAATTTTTATGCTGATTTTTTTTTTTTTTTAATGTAATCCTTTTTCTAATGAAAACTAAAAAATATTTTATTATGTTTTAATTTAAATAATTTGTAAATATTTATATGATTAATAATTCTCAAAATGTACAGAACAAAATTTTCTCTATTTTAAATGCTATTATTTTCTAAATTTTTATGTATAGGTATGTTTTAAATGTTATTATTTTCTAAATTTTAAATGTTATGTATAAGTATATTTCATTTTGTAATAAATACTATAAATGTTTTTTTAATTTTTTAATTTTTATTTTTTTTTTCTTTTAAAATAAGATATGACAATTGGTTTTTTTTCTTGTATATGTATGGCTATATCTCATTATGTAAATTATATCAATAATGTATGTGAAAATTTTATAAAATAATTGAAAGTACTGAAATTTTTAATAATTTTTAATATTATAAATCATTGGTAACAGTGATTTAGTGTTTTTAAGTATTTATATAATATCTTTGTTATATTTGATTGATTTATTTATATGATATAAATTTTAAAATTAATATTAATATTATTATTATTAATTTGTTATGTATTTTTTTATTAATTTGTGCAAATTTATTATAAATATTTATAATTAAAATGTGAATAAATATTTATTTATTTTTATAATTTTGTATGATTAAAATGTTTATTTATGTTTATATTTTTTATGTAATTAATTTCATATGTCAAAAAAATGTATACAATTTTTTTGCATTGGAAAAGTATTTTATTATGTTTTAATTTAACTAATTTGTAAATATTTATATGATTAATAATTCTCAAGATGTACAAAACAAAATTTTCTATATTTTAAATGTTATTATTTTCTAAATTTTTATGTTAATTATTTTTTTATGTAAAACATTTTTTTGAGTATTTTCTAGATTTTAGATAAATTCAACATTTTCTAAATTTATATGTAAATTTTTCTCCTTTTGAATATGAGGTACGAGGATGTACATTTATAGCTTATATATTTGTTAAGTGATTTTATTTTACTCTTTTTGCTTGTTAAAGTTAATGGTCGAAAAAATGGCAATGGGGTGCAAAGGAAAGCACACACATAGAAACATATGTGTGTTCCTAGAAACACACACACATTTTCAATATTATAGCCTTGGTGCTCATTGAATCACTATGCACACTTTCCCACTTGGATTTTTTTAGGAATGTTTGTTCATTATCAAGAAAGACTGAGCTCATGCTAAGGAATTCCTACACGTTCCTAAGAAACATATGCTCAAGAACATGCACACATTCTTGAGTAGAAGTGTCCATGCACTTTACAACATGTGCACCCTCCTAGGTAGGAGTGCTTGCATGCTATTGTGCCTATGGGGAGAGAGAGAGAGAGAGA